>JAJOOS010020893.1:0-21638 GCA_029582725.1 Solanum chiquidenum | reverse complement strand
TGATGGTTTTCTTGGAGGTAAAAAGACAAAAACGATTATTTTCAATATTTTCCCGTCGGCTAATTCGTAACAGCACTGTATAGGTTACTAAAATAGTCATAACTTTTTACTCAGATATTGGATTGACGTGAAACTGGTGGGGTTGAAAAGTAAATTCAATTACCTTTAATTGGATAGGTTATGGCTCACTTAACCCTTAATATTTTAAGAGATATGGTCGTTTAAAGTTGACCTAAGCAGAATCTTACTTCAAAACTTAATGAAACTTCAAGAACACTTATAAAGAACTCATCAAGAACTCTAATCTTTAAATTTCAAGAACGAAATTACGCTGAATAAATCATGATTGGTGTGTGGGTGATAGAATCCAACACTATGGAAGCTTACATACCTCTTAGGGATTAATCCCATGGGGAAAATCCGCGACAAAATGCAAGACTCTCGATGAACGCTTTGATCATCTCCTCTTTTCTCTTCTTGAACTCTCAACTAAAAATCTAGGCTAATTTTAGGATTATAAAACTGAACCTAATCATATTAGACCCCTAAATTATTGCTAAAAATGAATTAAATCTAATTGGGTAAGGAAAAGACCAAAATACCCCTCTAAAATCCGATTTTGACTTTCCTTATCTAGACAGCCCAACTTCGAATGCACATATCTCCCTCATACGAACTCTAAACTGAGAAAACTCAGTGGCGTTGGAAAGATAATTCAAAGGTCTTTCCTACGGTAACTGGTTGAACACATAACTCATCCAGAGCTAGGAGTTATGGTCATTTGAAGTCGACCCAAAACTCATACTTAGCTTAACTTTCAGATTTTGCTATTTCCAATTTAATTCCTTCTCGAACTCAAGGTGCTACATCTAGTGACCTTAACACTTTAATTCCTCGATAAAATCTTACTCACAACAAAGAACAGTTCGAGTCTTAGTTAGAAAATTTTTCTGGGGTGTTACAAATAGAGTTTTGGAAAATGTTTTCCTTAAGTTTTGAAGGGAAGTCATTTTCCTTAAATTTGAGGAAAATGAGTTGATTTGGAAAACATTTTCCAAAACATTTAACCCAATCAAACATGAGAAAATTGGAAAACATTTTCCGGAAAATGTTTTCCTTCATACCAAACACACCCTTAATTGTACACTTGTAGTTCTTACTTTTATTGTCTATCGTCATATGTTGTTTATTGTATTTTGATTAATTACAATACTATTTTGGTGGCTGTTGTTGCTTCTCTTTTTGAATGTACACTATTTTTCTTATTTAACAGTTATACTTTAATTTCTTTATTGTTTTCTTCTTCCTTTTTTTACTTGAGTTTAATGCAGTACTAGAGCCAAGAGTCTTTTGGAAACAACCTCTCTACCTCCACGTGGTAATAGTAAGATCTACACACTCTATTCTCCCCAAATCCTACTTAGTGGAATTTCATCAGATAAATTGTTGTTGGCATGAGTTAGAAGAGGTGATTCCATAAACATTGTACACATTTTCTTTCTATAATGAAAATTTTTCTGCTTTTGCTTAAGAGCTGGATTAGGCCTCGCAAAATCTTGTTAAGTTTTTGCATTACTTTATTTCTCTATTTGGTTTGTGTGTGATTTCATTACCACAAATAGATTACAACAATTATTTAAGGATAATAATATAATAATTAAATATTTATAACCAACACTCTATATAAATATCACTAAGGGCTTTAGCAACTATGAATACAATGATCATAACTCGTACCGTAAAAACAGCAGCCCCTTTATTTGTTTTGAAATTGATAAGGGTCTTAAATTGAAGCAAAGGCAAAGATCATGAAAGAAAAGGGGTTACTATCTAAAATGTCACTCAACTTTGATAATTTATGTAGTAAAATCATTAAATTTTATTTTGTATCAATAAAAGCATTCAACTTAGATTTATATATCAACAAAGTCATTTAACGTAATTTATTATTAAAAATATATATCACCGTCTATTTCCCCTCCTAGATCAAGTTTCCAGTCACCGAATCACTACAACCATCACAAGAACAAAACAAAACCATCTGTCAGATTTGAAGATAAAAATCGAAGTTGAGTGATTTTATTGATATAAAATAAAATTCAAGAATTTTACTAGATAAATTATCAAAGTTGAGTGACATTTTGAGATATTAACCCCAAGGAAAAGAAATCCAAAATAAATAAAAGGATTTGTAATTTGGGAATCAAAACATAGCAACGTTTAAAGTCATATGGACATAAATATTATACTCTGTCCCTAATTACTTGTCCACTTTTGAATTAACACATCTATTAAGAAAACAATTATTGACATAGTGAGTTTACCATTTTATCCTTATTAATTATGAAGTAGATGAATTAAAAACTTACGATTTTCAAGAAGGTTTACATTTTTTAAAGTAATTAATTGAGGGTATAATAGGTAAAAAATATTTGTCCTTTCTGAATTTGTCAAAATAAACAAGTAATTAGGGATAACTAAAAAAGAAAAAGTGAACAAGTAATTAGGGACATAGAGAGTATCAAAAAAGATCTTCAATGGCAGCTAGATATTGTCAATAACTTAATTACAACTACATATATTTTTTTAGAGGCAATTATCACTATTGGTAAATGTCTCTAAAGTTTATAGAGACATTTGATACAATGACAATTAACTAATATTAATAAAAACTTACCACTTTTTATTAACGTGTATATTTATAATCACTAAAAATTATTTTTGTTATTGTGAAAATTACTTGAACTTGCTGATTGAGTTGCTCTAGTGATGGAGATCTATCACCTCTATTTGATAGTTACTGAATTGTTGATTCAATGATAGTAAATGAGAAAGAACATAAATTAAGCCTAAACTTATCCATTAATAATGCATACTATCCTTTAATTTAGTTTTAAATAATATTTATATCCTTCAATTTTTTATATGCATAAATAGTGATTTGTATATAAAATTAAATAAATAAATATACACGTATTTTACATAATATATAATACATAGAATATTATATATTGTGTAGGATATCAAGTAAGACACGTAAACACAATGTTTTTCTTTGAATTATTATTAAGGTCGCTTTCTAGACCTACATCTTAATTAAATTCATTTAAATACTTTTAGGTGTTTAATTCATGTTCTTCTCCACAACCTTTGGCCCCTGTTGGTGCAATTAAAATCCACTAAATTATCTGACGTTTTTTTCCACAAGGATCCTTTAGTTGACTAATATCCTTAAATAATTTGTAATATTGTCAATTAGCATGACATATCTCCTTATCTCATGCAAAATCTCCATGGACTTTGAATTGACTTAAAGGACTTATTTTATCATAAAAATATTTTTTAAAATAGAATATTTTTCACTTTATTTAAAAATCAGTATTTGATCATGAAAATTTTAAAACTTAAAGTTGTATTTCAAATATGAAAAATAACTAGTAACTGCATGTTTTCCGATCTATTTATCACTTTTTGTATTTAAAAAGTACATTTAGCTAGTATGAACACTATTTCAAAATATACTTTGTAAAAAATATAATCAAATACAACTCTATTTTCAAAACTCCAATTTTAATCCAACTTAACTTAGTAATTTTTTTTAAAAAAAATATATATTTGAAAGTCTATTGCCAAACGTCTTACTTATTCATTATGGAGTATACGCATGTTATTCTAGAAAGTACGTATGACAAAAATAATCAAAGTTGACTTATTTAATGGACTAACCACTCCTTTCCAAAAGACAATTTCTTCACTCATAGTCTAAACTAAAGGGTGTTTTGCTATCTGAATATTCTTCACTATGTATTGGGACATTTATTCTCTACCTTTTATTATATGAATAAAAAATAATATATCAAAATATAGATAGATTTCACTAAGGCTTGGTGTTTTCTAATAAAAAAATCATGATAGTTTTTTCTTGTTTAACTCAATTTCAAAATTTTCTATGGTTTCTCCAGATGGAAAGTTATGATGGAGTATCAATAACGTCCTACTTCAATTTTCGGATGTAAAAAATATTATGTAAAAAATTAGAGAAGGAGTAATTCGAAGTAAATAATATCACACCTGTTAAGAGTATTTTAGAGCTAATTAATGGCCCTATATCTATTTCTTTTACAGACACGCATGCATATTCTTTGAGAAGCCTAACTCACATTATCTTTTTTTTTGGTTTTGACTAGCCAACACATTCATTTTCTTCTTCTTCATTTATTTTGGAAGTTACACACCTTTTTTACCTAACTAATTGTGGATTTTTGGGAAGGAAATTTAACGTGATCTATAATGGGGTTGACCTCTTTTTCTCTTTCCTCTCTTATAATGCATGAATGTAGGAAATTTTGTAGGAAAAAGTCTAGCTTTCTCATTATAAAAGTTGAAACTTTTCGTTTACTAGCTAATTGCTTACAAAACAAGTAGATTAGGATTTAGGATGGGTGATGTAAGTGATGAGAGATATCTTCTAATTTATCTAGTAAACTTGTTCGCACTTCGCGTGATTATGAAAATTATTAGTAAATATTTTGAAAATATTTTATAAATTTAAAAAATAAAGTATATAAAATTTTCATATGTACACATGTAAATTATAATTTTGTAAATTGAATAAACTAGTTATACAACTATTCAAGATTATAGAATAGCCTTTCTTTTATAGAAAAGAATTGAAATATTGTACTATATGGTTACCCTTTACTGTTCATTACAACTCTTAATTTTCTTCTTTTATTAAAGCAATAAATAATTAAGTATTACTAATAAAAAACTTTTAAAAAATCCATCTAACGCCTCATTATTATTCCACAACTTTAACATAGGACATTTATTATATATATACTTAAAGAGTTGAAGAAGTGAGTTTTGAGTTTTTATAATATTATAGCACATGAAAAAAATTATGAAAATATCAAGAAAATGAGAAATAAATATAAATAAATTTCTTGAATTATATGAGGTGTCATATCATTTTTATGTGAGATTATATAAAAATTCATAACGAGATAAAATTATGTTAATGCGCCAAAATTTATAAGTAAAATATTATTTGAGGGTCATAGACATGAAAAGACATATGAGTAATTGAGATTATTAAGAGGAGTGATGAAAATGTGACTTAAAAGCCACAAAATTAATGGATATTATTATAATAGAAGTTATTGCAAAAAAGTGATATAAGTTAACGGAGATGATTTTTTAATTAAAATAATTAAGAAAACAATACTAAGTACTGAATATTGTGTTATTATTTTATCGTGAAATGGGAGAAGAAAATACCAAGAAGAAGAGAAAATAAATAATGTAATTGGAGGTCATAAAAAAAGTGTCATACTACTTCTCTATGTTTAGCTTTATATTATATATTGATTTCATGTATTTAACTGAAAAAATAATCATAGCAAAAGAGAACATATCACTTGTTTGTTAGCCTCAAGATTCTTATCTAGTGCATTTATGTGGAACAAAAATAAAGAAGATAAAATTCAAACAATTACCATTCATATTTTACAAAAAAACTTACAATCCAAAATATATCAAAATTTAAAACACTACAACTCATAGGAGTGGTAATTACCTCCCAATTAACAAAATTAAAAGAAAAGATACAAACTTATGGAGATTTAGAGTGACACGAAGCAATAAAATTATTATTACAAAATGACTATTTAAAAGTATAAAATATTATTCTTATAGTTAAGTATTCAATTTTATCATAAGCTCAAAATAACATTTTGATGATCGAAAAGAAAAAATAAATAAAAAATTAATTGACATTATTTTCTCATCTCTCCACAAAACTTCAAAATAGCGAAGTCTAACTAAATTATGAAATACTTGTACCTTTCTTTTAACTGAATCATATATATATATATATATATATATATATATATAATTTTACAATGCATCTATTTATAAGATAACAATAGGGAATACAAAATGATATGACTGTTAATAAAACTTAGGAGTTATGATCATCAAAAGTCATGCGAGTAATTAAACTAAAGATAATTAAATTTGTATATTAAAAAATATGAATAAATGAAAGGAATAATAATTGTCACATTCATATTTGTAAAATAATAATAAACAAATATAAAAATAAATAGAAAAGATGTCAAAAAATGAGAGAAAAGATAAATAGAATTCTTGGTAAAAAAGAGGTGCCACATCACTTTTCTTTTATCTAGCTTTATATTAGATATAGATTTGACAAACATAAAAATAATGATTATAAGCAAGTCTTTCTAATATAAAATTACCTAATGCTTATCGATGATTTTGTAATACCCAAAAAATTTCTAACCTAAGACCTGAATCATTCTATAACACCTCACAACTCTACCAAAATCTAAATCGTTCATTGTAAGTATATGAGTTTGAATCAGGTGATGTCATACTTGCTCATGTATTATAAAGTCCTTTACCAAGTGTATCAAGAGTATCTAAAGTAATCTAGGGTTATAAGGGACCTCAAATACCAAGCCAAGTTCAAAACATTCTTATTGGCTAAGTTCTCGCATGAGTTCATATAAAGGTCAACTTCAAACACTCATATTGTCACGAACCAGACTGTCGTGATTGGCACCCACACTAACCCTTCGGTTGGAGAACCATTACTACAACCCGACTAAACAACTTAACAGAAATTAAGCATTTAAAGATACGAAAGTAGGTTTAAATGTCTAAAGAAAATAAAGAGTTCCCATAAACTCCAAAAGTTTATAAAACAACTACCCAAAACATTGCGGAAAACAACTCCTAGAACCTGAAAGTCATTGTACCAAAACTCTAAATTCAACAAGTCTAAGGAAAAGGGGCACAACCCCAACCAAACATAAGAAATATCTAAAACACTAGTCTGAGTTCGAATAGAATGGACTAAACAAAAGAGGACTCATGGCAGCCTGGAAGAATTGGCTAACCCTTGAATCCGGTCTCGATCAGTTATCTCCTAGCTAAGGTCAATCATTAACCGCCTGAAGATGCCCTGTACTCAACAAAGAACGAGCAAGTGCACAAACACAGTGTAATGCTAGGATCACGCGGCTACTCCAATAAGCACAATAAACACAAGCAATTACAACACAGTAAACACACATATACAGAATTCACAATTCATCTATCATTTCAAGAGCAACATACAGTTCCCAATGTCAACGACAATTAGACATGAATGTATAATCACAGTGGTCCTCTCATGGAACCCACACCTAAACTGTTAGTGTGTCGGAATGTGACACCCGATCCAAAGTATGTGTCAGAACGCGACACCCGATCCAATATATCTGTCGGAATGTGACACCCGATCCAATGTATATGTCGGAACGTGACACCCGATTCAATATATGTATCGGAACGTGACACCCAATCCAGTCAGCACAATCACAATCACACCCATAAAGAACAATACTTATAGTCATACAATCAAGTAATGGTTCATGGCATGTAATTATTCACATACATATACTCATTGTATTAGATTCGGTTTACATTCTTATTCTCATACATGCATCCATACCACGAAGAAATTCCGGTATATACTACACAAAAAGGATATCAAACCATCACCAACCTCTAAACCAAGCCTGAATCCTTCTAAGACACTTGAGCCTTCCCTTATCGTATTCTTTTCGCTTGTTCTTGGTCTAAAAACAATCAATTAACGCAAGGATCAATAAACAAGGCCTAGTTTACCCGGATAATAATCAATCTATCTATCCATGGCCAAACCCAAAATCCTAATGTTATATTAGGTCTTTTCCCACCATTAACTTCAGGTCAAAACCCTCCCCCAATGATAAATACCCAAGAATCTAAGTTCTACGATTCAAAAAATAGATTAGGGCAGTAATAATCTTACCTTTTGCGCTAAAAGTTGCGGGAATCTGCCAAGAAATTGCCATAGGTCGTCTCTTATCTCTCAAGAACGAAGGTTTGCAGAAAATAATGAATTTGGGGGTTTTTCCCAATTTAAGTCGTGACAATCCCGCTACAGCGGGACCCAACCCGCTACAACGGGACCAAATCCGCTACAACCGCCCTGCTCTGGCGGCACTAACCTCGCTCTCGAGGCTTTCACGAAGACAATGAGTCGTAATTTGAGTCCCAAACTCCCATTTCACAAAACATATTCAAACCTTGATGTTTTAAAACTACCCCCTTACACTAAGATCAGTTTCGGGAGTTCTACTTGCTCGAATTTGATTTTGTAAAGTCGTACGGATTCCTTAAGGTCTTAGCTTTCTACTCATGTGATAATATTCATAATTAGATCCCCATTCATTACCAGATTTACCTAGAACATACCTGACTCAGATTTTGTCCAAATCTGGACTAGGCTACAATTTCACTACTCAAAAGTTTTGTGGCCCAAATTCTTTCCCCATTGGCTTTTCTATAATGAAGGAAATAGGTCGTTACACATCTCTATCAAAATATAATGAATTAGGTGTCCTATGACCTACCAAATTGAAATTCTATGAGTCTTTTTTCCAACGACACCAAATTTGAAGTAAAAAGTTATAGTTGTTTTACTGGAACATACCCAGACTGGAAATTGGGCGAACTCACCTGCTCAATCAGCAATCCACCGAATGGGTTGGAGAATCGCTGAGTTCTCCCAAAAACCTTAATCTTCTGTCTATTTGGGTGATCTAAAGTTCTAATGGGCAATCTACCGAGTATTTTTGGTGAGGAGACCTCCAGATCACCGATTTGACTGACGTGATTCATGTTTTCTTTGATCTGTATTTTTTTCTTACGTTCTTAAAAGGGTATTCTTGACCTTTTACCCTAAATCAACTTCCCTAAGTCCATCTTACAATATAATAACATTATTATACATATAACAACTCTCAAAACCCCTAATTCTCATCCTTCCAAAGATCAAAACTCCAAGAAAGGGATTTCTCCAATTTCTCAAGATCTAAAGGCTCCAAGTTCAAGATCCTCTTCAAGAATCCTAAAGTTTTCAATCCAAGATTCTTCTCCACTCTTCATCTCTAAGAAAACCGCAAGGAAGACAAAAGCTAGGTTTTCAAATCTTCTAATCAAGTTCTCTTTCAAACTTCTTCCAGAACTTTGTTCTTCTAGGTATGTAACAATATTCATAATGTTCAACTTGTTTGTCCTCACGCTCTACACCTAAATTCAGTTAGTGAAAATTTCAATATAGGATTTCACCCTCAGTTTTATGAACTTCTTGATATAAGTTAAATATTTGTTCTGATTCTAAATTATTATATTATGAGATTGCAATATTATATGCATTGATATCCTTGAGTTGTTTGTTCATGCTTATATTTTGCCTGAACCCTAGTTGATAAGATTTTTATTGAAAACTTTGTGCATTTATTTTCATGCATTGATTTTGGAATTTTAAAGTGAATTCAAGAGTATCTTTTGAGAATAGTTTAAGGGAACACAAATGGTTCCAAAAGTACTATTTTCACATTGAGAAAAAAACTACTATTATAAGAAGAGCATAAATAGATTTCAAAAGCATTTCAGTTAAATAAAGAGAAGTTCAGTTACCCTTTAAAGAAAGTATGATATTCCACATTGAAAAGTGAGTATTACAGATTCAATACAACTTCAGTTACCTCTTAAAGAGGCCCTTTGAGAAATTATCTCAACTAGAGAGTACCTTTACATGATCATTCATTTATATTTTGAGAGTAGTATTGAGCAACGATTTGGGATAAGAGTTCAGATAATTTAAACTTCATAACCTACACCGCCAATGTAGATAGGATCGTACCAAGAGATGGGCAACTCCTTGGCTTCCTAAAGAAGGCTTTTTAGTGGATCCAACAGTTCAATTGCGTCCTATACTCTGGCAAGGTATATGACGGCTCTAGCAACGTGGGTAAGACGTTGTATCATAACGAGGCTCAAAGTGATAGTTGTCGGTTAGATAAACTCCCTAGTAAAGTAAAGTAAAATATATTTTTGTTCATTATTTACTATTATTGCATCGCTATAGAAAGAGTTTAAATGATTTTCATCATGATTTATATTACTTTTTAGTTTATTTATCTATAGTCTTTCAATTCAGTTATTTGTTTTATTCAGCCCTATTACATACTCCTACATTCAATGTCTTAATGTCATTCAACCTGCATATTTTCATGATGAAGATTTAGGTACTTAGGATCATCAACAGGCATTCCGTTGAGATAACATCATCCGCTCGTCAATTTTTGTGAGGCCTCCTTGCTCTCGGAGGACTCTAGTTTTATTATTTGCTAGTAGTAGAGTATTAAGGTGTCGTGGATCTTGACCTGACACCTATCTTTATACAGTAGAGGCTTCATAGATAGGCAGTCTTGATCAGTCCTTCAATATTCAATTTCAGATGTTTTATTTAAACCTTATGTTTTTACTCAATATATGTAGAGATTTATGAGATTAAGTAAACTGTTGTTAAACATTTCTTTCAGTTTGATGTTTGTGAATGCTTGAGTTAGTCTTTCACTTATAGTAAACCAAGATGAGGGTTCACTTGGGGACTAGTAATAGTTCTCGAGTGTCGACCATGTTCAGGGTGTAGGCTTGGGTCATGACAGATTCACTCATAATTTATGGCTTTTACCTTATAAATATTTTTGATTTGATCAAACCTTTTAGGATTATATTTCAGAGTGAGGAGATAATCAGAAAGGTCGTGGAGGCCAAGGTAATGGTAATGTGGGTGAGGAGTGGTGTAGCCCAAAAAAAGGATTCACCATAATGATGACAAAGCTCAGTGTTATGCATTTTCGGTCAGACGAGAGGCTGAGGCATCAGACACTATGATAACATGTACTAATCTTGTCTGAGATCGGATGGATCCTTTATTGTTTGATCCACATTCTACTTCTTAATATATATCTATGAAGTTTTCTCTAGGAATTGATTTGATTTTTGATACCCTTGATGCCCTTATTTATGTTGTTACCCCTGTTGGAGAGTTGGTAGTAGTAACTCATGTGTATCCTAATTGTTCTGTATTTTTTATTGGCCTACAAACTCGAGTATATTTAACCATATTGGATATGCTAGACTTTGATGTAATTTTGGGTATGACTTGGTTGTTTCCCCATTTTATGTGTTAAATTCTAATGCTAATACAGTGACTCTAGATATCCTGGGGAGGGAAAGGTTAGAGTGGGAAAGGGTGTACATTCCTAAGCCATTAAAGATTTTCCGGAGATGTTTCCTATATATAAATCTTCTTGGTATGCCTCCGGATAGGGACATAGACTTTTGTATTGATTGAAAGTCGGGCACTTGCCCAATTTACAATCCTCCCTATCTCATGGTTCTGACAGAGTTGAGAGATCTTAAGACTCAGCTTTAGGTACTACTTCATAAGGTATTTGTTCATCCTAGTTATTTTCCTTGGGGTGCTTTTGTCTTGTTTGTAAGGAAGAAGAGTGGTAGTATGAGGATGTGTATAGATCACCAGTAATTAAATAAGGTTACCATCCAATATAACTATCCTTTGCCTCGTATAGATGATTTGGTTGTCGAGTTGCAGGCTGCTTCTATCTTTTGTAAGATTGATTTGAGGTCGTGGTACCATCAATTAAAGATTAGACTTGAAGAAATGCCTATGACAACTTTCAGGACTCAATATGTCATTATGAGATTTTGGTGATGTCATTTGAGTTGACTAATAAGCCTATAACATTTATGAATTTGATGAATGGGTTTAAGCCATTCATGGTTTCTTTTATTATTACGTGTATAGATGATATCTTGATTTACTCCAAGGGAAAAGAGGAGCATGCATACCATCTCCATATTGTTCAAGGAATTCTGGGGAAACTAAAATTGTATGCTAAATTTTCTAAGTGTGAAATTTAGCTTTCCTCAGCTTCCTTGTTTGGGCATGTGGTTTTGAAAGAAGGGGTGATGGTAGACCCTTAAAAGATTGAGGCAGTTAAGAATTGGGTTCGTCCTAGATCTGTGGTAGAGGTTATAAGTTTTTTGGGGTTGGCTAGCTTCTGTCGCAAGTTTGTGAAGAGCTTTGATGCTATTTCTATACACTTGACCAAGTTGAATCAAAAGGAGGTACCATTTAGGTGGTCAGATAAATGTGAAGAGAGTTCCAAAAGCTCAAGGATCTTTTGACTGCAACACCTATCTTAACCTTACCGGTAGAAATTAAGGATTTTATTATTTATTGTGATTCTTCACATTCGAGCTTAGGTATTTTGTTGATGTATGAAAAAAAGTTATTGCTTGTGCTTCCAGACAGTTGAATGTTCATGACATTGTGACTATGGATCCATCTAATTAGCCTTCTCAGAGGCAGTGAGGAGTCGCATGAATAATCAATGCTATCCTATCCTACAATGTCTACGTAGTTCTATGGAAATTCCGAATCATAAAAGACTATAACACAACTCGGTGCTCGACACTACTCCCAAAATAATTAATATAACTTTGTGCTCAATTCACCCATTACAAAGAATGGACTTCTTACATTACTTGAAATACTTTTTAAAATATGAGACATGTTTACCTTCTTGAAAACATACACTTATGAACTTATCTTTCAAGTCCAATAATTAACTTTGGTACATATGTATATGTATATATATGAATAACACAACATTAAAAGATCTTAAGTCTTTATGAAATAGAACCTTTAAATTTTTTCTCAAAACTCATCTTTACATCCTCAAAAACTCAGTTTAAAACTCAAGTGTTGGCTTTGAAAAACTTCTCAACATTTATAACTCAAAATAGGGTTCATGCTGAATTATAGACATGAAGAAAACAACTCAAGGATCTCAATAACAATATAGAAATTCAATAATTAGGAATAATTTTTTTTAAATAAACATGAACTCAAGAACTCAAAATAAACTTATCTCAAGATTACTCAAATCTAGGGTTAAAATCCTAGATTTCTCTTTTACTGATTTGAAAGTAGATGTAGGGCGTGAGGTTGAATTAGTCCAATACTATGATAGCCTTACATACCTGGAAGAACAAGGTTCTTGAAGGATATTGAAGAATCTTAAAAAAGAATCTTGATTAGAAGTCTTGAAACCCTAGCTTGAAGGAGAAAAATCAAGAAAACAGTTCTTGAGATTCTTGAATTAGTTTCTTGAAATCTTTATGGCTAAGAATTATGATTTTATTAGTGATTCATAATTGTATATAGTAATTTGAGTTGGAAAGAATGAAATTCTCTGAGAAGGACTAACCTTGAAGAAGAATCTTGAAAAAGATTGAAAAAATCTTGAAAAAAATTGAAAGAATCTTGAATAGAGTCTTCTACTTTGATTTTTCCTTAGGGTTTGAGAGAGAAAAGAATGATAAATTAAGAGATGAAAATCTGATTTTTTTGAGCCTTAAATAGTCAAGAAATTTGTTTAGGATTTTCTTGGAGGTAAAAAGACAAAAAGACCCTTTTTAATGTTTTCCCGTCATCTAATTCATTACTGCATTGTATCAGTTACTAAAATGGTCATAACTTTTTACTCAGAAATTGGATTGACCCAAAATTGGTGGAGTTCGAAATAGGATTCAAATACCTTTAATTTGATAGGTTATGGGCCATGTCACTCTTTATATTCTAACAAATATGGTTGTTTTAAGTTGACCTAAGTAAAATCTTATGTCAAAACTTAATCGGTAAGGAAACTTTCAACTCAACTTTGTGCTAGGAGTTTCTAGTGACATTAATTGATATCCAAAATCATTCCCACACTAAAGAATTTACCTTTACACATATGAGAAATTTAAGAATCACCTGATATGACCCTATAAGTAAAGAAAGAATGATTCGTGTCTTAACTTAGAAATATTTGGGATGTTACAATATTTCCCCCGTTGGGATCATTCGTGCTCGAATGACGGCTGGTCTGAGAACGGAAAGGGGTTAATCTTACTATATTCAAGTTTAACTCAGAATAGCAAAATACTTAACATAGTGTGATCATTTTGATATAAATCACAAGATTCGGGTTCTATACCTCTGGAGGAAATCTCATCCCAAGAACACTACTCCTTATCGCTACATTCAGCTAGCCTTGAGATCATATCCACGAAACACCTAACGTATCGCTCATTGTCCACATGTTAACAACACCACATTCAAGTTTAGAACCTTAACCACTCCATAGACTCCTACTAACCCACTTTCTAAGAACTTCTCATCCTCTCATCATCTCTACCAATTGAACTTTCATGCATTACCACCAGAAAGCCGACTTAGTACTCATTGAAAAAAACTTTATCTCCTTTTTCCTCCACATTCATAACCTTAGATGGAATAGACACACCAGCATTATCACAATAAGAAATAACAATCCTCTCATCCATCATCACATAACTACTATCAACAACACCACTCTCCAAAACTAAAAAAGATTACTGAAAGGACTTTAGGGCGAAAGATTATAAGCACGATTCATTCAAGAATTCTGATATAAGAATATGCATGACATAACATTATGTTGCTAGCCATTGAGAGTTAAATCATGAATTTGTGAGACTGAACATACTGTGAGACATGATTGCTTATATGAATAGGTTCATAGCATGAGACTGATATCCATAACTTTATGGATTAAGCTTGAGGTTAATGGGCTAAAGTCTTTGCCCCCCATTCTAGAAACTGAGCATAGATGTGAAACTCTCTGAAGTGTATGAGCAGGTACTAAGATTCCTTCTAAAACCTCTTTCTAAGATGCTTCTATTAACCTCTTCTCATTGGCTTATATGGTTGTTTCATATAACTCTTTGAGGTAAAAAATATAATGCTTACTTCATCCGATTCCACATTGACAGCTCAAATATACTATCTAGGTACACATGGAAAATCATTAACTTAATTGGAACCTCCTCTGATTACATATAATCTCGGTACACCTCTTAATGCTCTTGTTACTCTTACGACTTAGCCACACTTCATTGCCCTTATCTAAAAGTTAGGATCTCTCACTTGTACCACTTATCTTCATTCCAGCTAACATCTCAATTCCTCACCTGCTCTATGTCAAGTCCACTAGATCAGATCTCAAGACTAACATCATTACCTTTATGTTGCCATTCTTTTGATCACGACGCTCATCTCAAATTCAAGCTTAATGTTTATTACTAAACTTGAATATTAATATTATTTTTTGCTTACCATACCATCTTACAACTGCTAGATAAAATTTTAGAAACACTCGCCCACTAAAACCTCATGACAAGTGGTCAATCTTTATCTCTCAGTCTACATCCTTTCATATTTCTACCACATTCCACTTCACAATACATCATTACCTAATTAGTTCTATAACATTTTGAATATTATAGGCTCTCCCTAAAAAATTATAAGCGTAGCTTAGATCTATCACCTCGAGAATACTCCTGCTTTCTTTCTAAAACCTACACTTGGTCGTTACTAACACGATGGTACATCGACATAACTCCTTTCTAGTTAAAGTATACTCTAACTCATCATGGCTAGTAACTATTTCTCCACCGTAATCATGAACTCTTCACAAATTCATCACTTCTTAGTCTACCCATAAGGGAAAACTCCTCATTAATAACTTACTGGGTGCATGAATATAATAACATAGCTTGCTCATCACTATCTCCCTTTCTTATATTACTAAACCTCTGCATGCATTCTTCTAACTTTAGGCACTCTTACTACTACTGCTTATAATCTCATAACTCATACTATCTTTTCGGGTGAAAATACTACCCAAGACCTAAAACACACTTCCTCACAGGTGTCTCAACTGAAACAAGATTTAGAGAAAAGAGTCTGAGAATACATCTCGTTTTTAGCTCGAACACATGATTCATATGAATAAGAGTGCATTATTTCGAATCTCAACACTTAAGCTCACTCATGGGCTTTTATTAATCCCCTCTGAGGTCTCTTGACTTTTTTTGAAGACTTTTGCTAAGAGTAACTCATCCATAAGGATCTAGGCTTTACTTTTCAACTACCTTGAGTATGCGGGGTAGTCGAATGGATAATAGGAAAGCACGAGTTAGAGTAAGTCCCTTATGACACAACTCTATTGCATGATTTAGAGTATGAAAGAAGGGAAACTTTTCTTAAATGTCTATAGTCCCTCATTTATAGAAGTGGGGCCCTCACAACCATAAATAAGATCCTACTAACACAGCTTCATAGACACCCTAAGACACTTGAACTATGTTCTCTGATACTAAATTTGTCACGACCCGAGCCTACACCCTAGACGTGGCCGACACTCGAGAACCATTGCTAGTCCCCAAGCAAACCGTCATCCTGGCTGACTACAAGCGGAAGACTAACTCAAGCACACATCAACATAAAATTGAAGTAAACATTTAAAAACATTTTACTGAATCTCAAAACTTCACTGAATATACTGAGTATGAAACACAAGTTTTAAATAAAATATCTTAAACTGAAAGACTCTCCAAATCTATATATCTATGAAGCCTCTACTATTAAGAAAGGATGCCGGGACAAGACCCACGATACCTCAAAACTACTAACTGGAAATTAACTTTGAAGTCCTCTGGAAAACAAAGAGGCTCACCAAAGCTAATTGGAGTGTAGAGTGATCTCAATGAAGTACCTGTTTATAATCATGAACACCTATATCTACATCATAAAAGTATGCAGGTAGAATGACATCAGTACATGGAATGTACGAGTATGTAATATGGCTGAGTAAACAAATAACTGAACTGAATGACTGAAAGCAACTCAACTGAATCAATACATGAACATGAAGTGAAAATCATTTAAGCTTTATAATAAAATATACAATGAAAACAACATGAAAATAATATATTTTACTTGTGGAGAGTTTCTCTAACCGACAACCATTACCATAAGCCTAGCAATGATACAACGTTTTGCCTCACGTTGCCAGGGCCATTCTATACTTTTCCAGGGTATAGGATGATATCGTGACTATGGATCCATATAATTAGCCTTCTCATAGGAAGTGAGGAGTCACATGAAGAATCAATGATGTCCTATCCTACGGTGGCTACATAGTTCTATGGGACTTCCGAATCATAAAAGATTCTAACCCAACTCGGCGCTCGATACTACTCTCAAAATAATTAATATAACTTTTTGCTCAATTCACCCATTACAAAGAATGGACTTCTTACATTACTTGAAATACTTTTCAAAACATGAGACGTGTTTACCTTCTTGAAAACATGCACTTATGAACTTATATTTCAAGTCCAATAATTAACATAGGTACATATGTATATGTATATATATAAATAAAATAACATTAAAAACTCTTAAGTCTTTATGAAATATAACCTTTAAATTTTTTCTCAAAACTCACCTTTACTTCCTCAAAAACTAAGTTTAAAACTCAAGTGTTGGCTGTGAAAAACTTCTCAAGATTTATAACTCAAAATAGGGTTCATACTGAATTATAGACATGAACAAATCAACTCAAGGATCTCAATAACAATATAAAAACTCAATAATTACGAATAGAATTATTAAAAGAAACATGAACTCAAGAACTCAAAATCAACTTATCTCAAGAATATTCAAATCTAGGGATATAGTCCTAGATTTCTTCTTTACTGATTTAAAAGTAGATGTAGGGGGTGAGGAAGAACTACTATAACACTATGATAGCCTTACATACCTGTAAGAACAAGGTTCTTGAAAAACCTTGAAGAATCTTGAAAAAGAATCTTGATTAGAAGTCTTGAAACCCTAGCTTGAAGGAGAAAAATCAAGAAAACCTTTCTTGATATTCTTGAATTAGTTTCTTGAAATCTCTATGGCCAAGAAATATAATTTTTATTAGTGATTCATAATTGTATGGAGGAATTTGAGTTGAAAATAATGAAATTCTAGGAGAAGGACTTACCTTGAAGAAGAATCTTGAAAAAGATTAGATTGAAAAAATCTTGAAAGAAATTGAAAGAATCTTGAATAGAGTCTTCTACTTTGATTTTTCCTTAGAGTTTTGTAGTAGGGTTTGAAAGAGAAGAGAATGATGAATTAAGAGATTAAAATCTGATTTTTTTAAGTCTTATATTAGTCAAGAAATTCGTTTAGGGTTTTCTTGAAGGTAAAAAGACAAAAAGACCCCTTTTAATGTTTTTCCGTCGGCTAATTCGTTACTGCACTGTATCAGTTGCTAAAATGGTCATAACATTTTACCTAAAAATTGGATTGATGGAAAATTGGTGGCGTTGGAAAGATGATTCAAATACCTTTAATTTGATAGGTTATGGGCTACGCAACTCTTTATATTCTAAGAGATATGGTCATTTTAAGTTGACCTAAGTAAAATCTTATGTCAAAACTCAATCGGTAAGGAAACTTTCAACTCAACTTTGTGCTAGGAGTTTCTAGTGACCTTTATTGATATTCAAAATCATTCCTACACTAAATAATTTACCTTTACACATATGGACAATTTAAGAATCACTTGATATGACCCTACATGTAAATGAAGAATGATTCGAGTCTTAACTTAGAATTTTTTGGGGTGTTACACTATTCATCCAGGGGTGATCAAGATGTATAGATATTTGAGGCTATTTTATTGGTGGCCTGGGATAAAAAAAGACATTTTTTCAGAGTATGTTTCTAAGTGTCAAAATTGTCAATAGGTAAAATATGAACACCAAAGGCTTGCATGTTTGCTTCAAAGGATGCCTAATGTTACTGAATGAAAGTGGGAAAGTATAGACATGGATTTCGTAGTAAGTAGGAATACCCAAGACCTTGGGGAAATATGATACAATTTGGGTCATTGTTGACAGATTGACAAAATTAGCCCATTTTATTCCAGTATGCGTGGATTACAACTCTCAATAGTTGGTGAAGATATATGTCAAGGAGATAGTAAGGTTGCACAGGGTGCCCCTTTCTATCATTTCAGATTGTGGCACTCAGCTTACTTCAAAGTGTTGGGGTAAATTGCACGAGCCATTGGACACTCAACTCACTTTCAGTACAAGTTTCCATCCACAAACTATCAGTTAGTCAGACAAGACTATTAAGGTATTGGAAGATATGTTGAGAGCGCGTATTATTGATTTTGGAGGCCATTGGGATTAGTTCTTACCCATATGTCAGTTTTTCTATAATAATAGTTCTCACTCCAGCATAGATATGTCAGAATTTGAGGCACTCTATGAAAGTGGATGCAAATCGCCCATAGGTTGGGTTGAGGCTGGGAATATGAAACCTTTGGATGTTGACTTGATTAGGAAAAGTTAGGAAAGGGTGAGGGTATTCCTGCTATAGCAGCTCAGAGTAGACTGAAAGAGTATGCACATCTCAAGGTAAGGGACATGACATTTCAGGTTGGTGATCAGATTTTGTTGAATGTGTCACCTATGAAAGAAGTCATGAGGTCTGGTAAGAAGGGTAAACTTAGCCCTTGCTACATTGGTCTGTTTTAAAGTCTTAAAGTTGTGGGTCCAGTGGCATACATATTAGCACTGCCACCCAACCTGTCTGGAGTTCATCCAGTGCTTCATGTATTTTTGCTAAAGAAATACCATGGGGATGGAGACTATATCATCAAGTGAGAATCAACAGTGTTGGACAAAGACTTGCAATATGAAGAGAAACTGGTTACTATTCTTGATCGGGATGTATGGAAACTAAGGACAAAAGAGATCAAATAAGTAAAGGTTCAGTGGAAACACAGTCCGGTTGAATTGGCTACTTGGGAGACAGAAAGGGACATGCAAGACAAGTACCCTCACTTGTTTGAAGATTCAGGTACTACCCTATTTTCTATTTTAGCCCACCTTTTCTTATTTTATCACTCAGGAACGAGCGATGGATATTGGTATCTGTTGTAATGACCCATCCCAATCGTTATGAGTAGGCCAATAGTGAAATAAGTGACTTAAGAATTTCCGGCTAAGCCAACCTTAAATAACATCGGGGCTAAGTGCGATCTAGGGAGATCCTAGAATAGGTGGGTATAGTGTTTAGACGTAATTGATATTTTCTTGTAGATAATAAATTAAGGAATCCATAGAGCATTATGAAATTGAATTCAAGTAAGTAAAACTCCTAGAATTGATCTTGGAGTGGACATGATATGTCGAAACGTCAAAGAAAGAGGTTGTGTTTTGAAAAAAGTGACCTTTCTTGGATTTCTGAGTTTTTGAACTTTCACATATCCCACTATAGCTGGTGAAATCTTGTATAGTGGTGTGTGCAAATCATTATTATGGGTTAGTTGCGCTATAGTGGAGAAAGTCAGGGTTTTATGCTAAAATAACCCTAAAACCTCCAAATTTTTGCACTTTTGTTCTTGGTGTTGTGAGGGACGATTTTAGGAATTTTGCACTTATTTTTCCAAGGAATTCGTCAGGGTAAAATTTTGACTTCCCAACCTTGTGGATTGATTCTTAAGCCTTAGAATCTAGGTTATTGATCTTGGGGGAAGGTTTTGATACGATTCCATATTGGAAAAAATGTAAGTTAGGGAAGATTATCTTATATTGGCCTAGAGTTGGGATTTGTTGATAATCCGTGTAATTAATAGGCCGTTAGTGAATGATTATTGCTTTTATTATTTGTTTTAGATCAAGAAAATTCTAAGACACTTCAAAATGGGAAAGCTCGGATTCTTTAGAGTTCCAAGAGGTTGATTCGAGGTAGGTGATGGTTGTATGTTTTCAATTTATGTAAGTATGCATGTCTACTTCCTTGTAGTGTCATTTGTGCAATGCATGGTAAGGAATACATAGGGAGGCATATTAAATGTCATCATGTTGACAATCTCATGCAATAAACTTGTTGATGTCACTTAAGGTTTCAAGTGATATTGTTCATCGTGGTTATGATTGTGCATGATTACTTGTGATTGATGGCTTGCTTTGGTAACACACCGTTACACTAATTATGGATGACTCGGGTACCACACTGGTACACTAATTATGGATAGCTAGGGTACCATGCTGGTACACAAATAATTTGGATTTGGGTTCTGTGAGAGGACTTTGTATGAGATTATTGTTCCATGAGAGAACCAAACATTTACATTGTGATCATGTAAGACATGCATGCAGATATTATTGTTTCATAATATGTGACTGTGAGTCCGTGTGGTTGATAATTGTTGTTATATGTATTTTTTTATGTTACTACTTTGTGGTGAACTATTTACATTCATATCTTGAACTAGCCGTGTGATACTACCAGTAAATTGCGATTTTTGTATTGATACTACACCTATTCTTTCTTTGTTGAGTAAAAGGCCTCTTGCAATGACTAATGTGAGACCTCAGTTAAGAAACGTATGACTTTGATTCCAAGGGTGAGCTACTCTTTCAAAATGTCATGGGTTCTTCTGCATCTTCTTGTCCTTCCTTTTGAACACATACACTCTAAGCTTTTGGTTCATGTTTTAGTTTCCTGGTTGTATCCCCTGTCTTGATTATTTAGTGTTTTGGTATGATGACTTTCAATTCTTAGGTGTTATTTTTTGTGTTAAATGTTTTTGACTATCGATTAAGGTCATGGGTACTCAATTCTTAGTTGTTTCTAAATTGTGTTTTTATTTATCATGATGAAATTGATTCTATAAATGGTGTTTGGGTCTCTTTGGGGTTAGTAGTTGGTTCTCCAACTAGGTGGTTTAGTGTGAGTTCCACTCACGACGATCTGAATCGTG
>JAJOOS010020892.1:0-19459 GCA_029582725.1 Solanum chiquidenum | reverse complement strand
GATGATTTTTTTCTCATGCAGGACCGCAGTACGGGACAGATGATTGGAACAGGACATGAATCACAAGGCCTTTACTATCTTACCTCTTCAAATTCCTTAACAGCATGCTCCGTTACAGATTCCCCAGATCTAATTCACAAACGTTTGGGACATCCGAGTCTATCCAAACTGCAAAAGATGGTGCCTAGTTTGTCTAGTTTATCCACATTAGATTGTGAGTCGTGTCAACTTGGGAAACACACTCGTGCTACATTTTCTCGTAGTACTGAGTGTCATTCAGAGTCTATTTTTCCATTAGTTCATTCTGATATTTGGGGTCCTAGTAAAGTCAGTTCCACCTTAGGATTTCGTTATTTTGTTAGTTTCATTGATGATTATTCGAGATGTACTTGGGTTTTTTAATGAAAGATCGTTCCGAGTTATTTTCTATTTTCAAAAGTTTTTTTGCTGAAATACAAAATCATTTTGGTGTTTCTATTCGTACTTTTCGTAGTGATAATGCCTTAGAATACTTATCCTCCCAATTTCAGGAGTTTATGACTCACCAAGGCATTATTCACCAGACTACTTGTCCATACACCCCTCAACAAAACGGTGTAGCTGAAAGAAAAAATCGGCATCTTATTGAGACCGCTCGTACTCTTCTCCTTGAATCCAATGTTCCGCTGCGTTTTTGGGGAGATGCAGTTCTTACGTCTTGTTGTTTGATAAATAGAATGTCCTCTTCTTCTATTCAGAATCAGGTTCCACATTCCATATTGTTTCCTCAGTCACATCTCTATCATATCCCCTCTTGTGTCTTTGGGAGCACATGTTTTGTTCATAACTTATCCCCAGGAAAAGATAAATTAGCTCATCGTGCCCTCAAATGTGTCTTTCTTGGTTACTCTCGAATCCAAAAAGGGTATCGTTGTTATTCACATGATCTTCATCGATACCTTATGTCCGCTGATGTTACATTTTTTGAGTCTCAGCCTTACTATACATCTTGTGATCATCCTGATGTATTTATGGTCTTACCCATACCTCAGGTTTTACTTGTGCCAACCTTTGAGGAATCTACGGTTAGTTCTACATCTCCAGTTGTAGTGCCACCACTACTAACTTATCATCGCCGTCCACGTCCAACCCGGACCCTGCTCCTACTGCGGACTTGCCTTCTCCTAGCCAACCGCTTGCACTTAAAAAAGGTATACGATCCACTCGAAATACTAACCCACATTATACCTTCTTAAGTTATCATCGTCTATCATCACCCCATTATGCCTTTGTGTCGTCTTTGTCCTCTATCTCCATTCCTAAGACTACATGTGAAGCACTTTCTCATTCTGGATGGAGGCAGGCTATGGTTGATGAGATGTCTGCTTTACATAAGAGTGGTACTTGGGAGCTTGTCTCCCTTCCTGCAGGTAAATCTACTATTGGTTGTCGTTGGGTTTATGCAGTCTAAATTGGTCCAGACGGTCAGGTTGATCGACTTAAGGCTCGCCTTGTTGCCAAAGGGTATACTTAGATATTTGGGCTAGATTATAGTGACACTTTCGCTCTTGTGGCTAAAATAGCATTTGTTCGTCTTTTTCTATCTATGGCTGCCATTCGTCATTGGCCTCTTCATTAGTTGGACATTAAGAATGCTTTTCTGCATGGTGATCTTGAGGAAAAATTCTATATGGAACAATCACCTGGTTTTGTTGCTCAGGGGGAGTCTAGTAGCCTTGTATGTCGATTGCGTAGGTCACTCTATAGTCTGAAACAGTCTCCTCGATCTTGGTTTGGAAAGTTCAACACAGTAATTCAACAGTTTGGCATGACTCGTAGTGGAGCTGATCACTCTGTGTTTTATCGGCATTCTACACCAAGTCGATGTATCTATTTGGTTGTTTACGTTGATGATATTGTTATCACCGGTAATGATCAAGCACTTCCAGACTAAAGACCTTGGCAAATTGAAGTATTTTCTAGGTATTGAGGTTGCTCAATCTAGATCATGTATTGTTATTTCTCAACGCAAGTATGCCTTAGACAGTCTTGAGGAGCCAAGAATGATGGGATGTAGACCTATTGACACTCCTATGGATCCGAATGTTAAACTCCTTCCAGGACAGGGGGAGCCACTTAGTAATCCTGAAAGGTATAGACGGCTTGTTGGAAAGTTGAATTATCTCACAGTGACTAGACCTGACATATCTTTTCCTGTGAGTGTTGTAAGTCAGTTTATGACTTCCCCTTGTGATAGTCATTGGGAAGCAATTGTTCGTATTCTGCAATATATAAAGTCTGCTCCCGGTAAAGGATTACTCTTTGAGGATCAAGGCCATGAGCATATCATTGGATATACAGACGATGATTGGGCAGGATCACCCTCTGACAGACGTTCGACATCCGGATATTGTGTTTTAGTAGGAGGTAATTTGGTGTCGTGGAAGAGTAAGAAACAGAATGTGGTTGCTCGATCTAGTGTAGAATCAGAATATCGAGTAATGGCGACAACAACTTCTGAGCTAGTTTGGATGGGAGAACTAAAATTTGGCAAAATTGATCAGATGGAACTTGTGTGTGATAATCAAGCGGCACTTCATATCGCATCAAATCAGTGTTTCATGAAAGGACTAAGCACATTGAGATTGACTGTCACTTTGTCAAAGAAAAGATACTCTCGGGAGATATTGTTACGAAATTTGTGAAGTCAAATGATCAGCTTGCAGATATCTTCACCAAGTCCCTCACATATCCTCGTATTAATTACATCTGTAACAAGCTAGGTACATATGATTTGTATGCACCAGCTTGAGGGGGAGTGTTAGAATAGAAATAAGTATTTCCTACTTAGAATAGGAATAGGAATAAGAATAGGAATCCTAGTTGGAAAAGGATTCCAATGTAGTGTCTATAAATAGGGTCTCAATGTAACAATTTAGATACACAATTCAATAATATTTTTCTCATATATTTCTCACAATTATACTGATAAACATGACCTTACATCCTTCAGAAGTCTTTATCTTTTTTCTCCTGATAAGAACGTATAGAAATCCAAAAGACGAAACAAAAAACTCAAGCACAATAATTTCAAGTCATTGAGGCACTATCAAAGAGAGTGAAAATAAGAGGTTCATCGTGCCTTTAATTATGTTCCTTGTTTATGCTTGAGTTATTCAAAGCATAAACCTGAACTACCAATCATAAAGAAAAAATAGGGGATCAAAAATTCAGGAAGAGTTGAAAGTTGCTTCTTGAACTTGCATTTAAATATGTGTCCTCTTGTTGTGAATGAGTCAACATGCTTCATAGTTTTGTTCCTCTTTTTATATTTTAATTTGTTAACAATAGCAGGCTAGCAGCGCAATGTGGGTGATTAAGACGTAGTTATTATTGTTGTTAGTGACAACAAAGCATTGCAGAGTGGTACTAGAAACTGCTGTTGATTTGTCAGTATCCAAGTGTGGATGTTTGAGGAATAACTTAGGTATATTACATTATCTGAGCACAGGAATATCTTTGTGATCATTCAAGCTTTTGGTAAGTGGGATAAAGATATCAATTAGGTTGTTTGACAAGGAACAGTTTATTGGAATCTGATCCTTAAAGTGTGTGTGTATGTGCGAGTATGCCAGAAATGGTGAGTATGTTAGTGATGTTTTACTATCTTTATTCGAAAAGAGTGAAAAATAAGGTTGCAGCTGTGCAACAACAGAATCTTTAGTAGGGATCGGATGCTACTTTAGGGCAAAAAGGATGATGTAGGGCGCATTTGTGATTATATATTTCTACTTACTTACCAACAACAGTTTATCCAATGTGTTATCATAAGTGAAATCTTAGGATTTGCGTAACCTTATTCATACCTTGTCTTTTTTGCTTCGTAATGAAATATTAAAAAATAAGTTAGAACATATTTATTTTCCTTTAACAAATATTTTCTCTCGTACCAACATACACTACATCATCAATTTTGGCTTGCTCCATTGCTAACATTAATGAGAATGACTAGAATATTGAAACAAACTTGCATTGAAATCTTTTTTGTCATGTTGTAGATTGTACGATGCACACTCTACCTAAAAAATCATGGTGGGGCACTTTATTTGGATTTTAAAAACTATTGCAATGTGTTTCACTTAGAAATAAATTTAAATTTGTGATGTTTAAATTTCTGTACGACTAAAATTTAGATAGTTTTGTTTAAAATTCAATAAAATAGCTATCATATATAGCATAATTTCATGTAAAAATAATTGAATTCAATTTTTATTATGATTGAAGTTAAAATAAAAGTTATTAAACTTCAGTGATATGTAGCTAACAAAGTGCAAGCAAAAATTATTAAAAACTCAGTTTATATGTTTGAACTTCAACCACATAAAACGTCAAAGATTGTATATTTAAAATTATTTCAAAGTGAAAACTCTATATAGTTTATACATTGTAAATATGATTTAAATGATAATTCCATAATCAAATATTTGTAACTTTAGGGGTTGTTTGATAGAATGTATTGAAAAAAAATATAATGAATGTATTAGCTTTATGTATTACTAACACTAGTACCATAATTGATACACTTTTCTACCTATATATAACTAATGTATGCACTCTATTTGGTATTAAGGTATATATAACTAACTAATAAATGAAAATTCATCGTATTCGTAATGCATAGGATTATAATGTATGCATTAGTATATGATTAAATACACAATTTCCCTCAAAAAAGTTTTCCACGTCTTTTCCATGATATATATGGAGAGTATTTTTGTAAATAATTTTTTAATTTTAGCATATTATTTTTAATATACTAAATCAAACTATGCATAAGAATAAGTTCAACATAATTATTATAAACATTAATAATACAACATTTTAAACACTAATTTTATAGGGGAAACTAAGAAAATACCCCAAGCAAAATAATTACAAACATACACTCATTTATAATCATACCCCACTAAATAAGTACACTATATACCCCCAACTAATTTCACTTAACTTATACTAAATCAGTATCATATACTGTATTGATATCATTAAGACTGGTAATTTCGCTTAATTGATACTAAATCAATATATATATATATATATATATATATACTGTATTGGTATTATTAAGGTTTCTTATTTAAAAATTACTCATTAGTCAATGATAGTATAAGAGTACACATATAATCTTATAGTATCATTGACTAATGAGTAATTTCTGAATAAGAAACATTAATGATACTAAATCAGTATATATATATACTGATTTAGTATCAATTAAGCGAAATTGTCAGTCTTAGTGATACCAATACAGTATATGATACTGATTTAGTATTAGGAAAGAGAAAATTATCAGTCTTAACAGTTTTTTTTTAGAGAATGGGTGTTTTCTGAATTACTTTGAATTGGGTTATAGACATATAATTATTTTGAGTTTTATGGCTCATTTATGTAGTTTTTCCAATTTTATACCTCTACTAAATGAACTATTATTGATTTTGTCTTATCCAGGTCAATTTTTTTCCTTCTTTTTTTTCATTCGGTGCTCAATACCCACATTAGAGTCTGATAAAATTTGGATTCGCAATGAAAATGTCACGCCTCAGTTCCCATCAAGACGGACAGGCACCTGATGCCCTAAAGGCTCGAGAGAACCAATATGTAACTTGTGCTTACTATGCATATAATAACTATGACAATCTTAAAGTTGTGACAAGTTCACATTGGATGCAGCGGTACGAACCAACATAAGTAGACCCAAAACTTATATACAAGACTTGGTCGTTGAGGCCACAACTTGTTATGAGACAAGACGCAACTGAACTATATACATTAGTCTACAAAGTCTCTAAAAGATAGAAAACCTTAGTTTAGGGCGGGACAAGGCCCCGCCTTACCCTTAACTATCATACAAAAACAAATTAGGTGTCAAACTCTCGGTAAGCCCCGAATCAATCTGGAGCGTCACCAATAGTAACTAACAATTGTGCTCCTACTAATGAGGCCTACTGGCTGGAGTACATGTGCATGCAACATGAAATGCAGCGTCCCCATAAGGGACGTCAGTACGAAAAAATGTACTGAATATGTAAGGCAATAACATATGTAAAATAAGGCTCAACTGACATCCAGTATCCATATGTAAATGCGTAGATCAAAATACGATCACATTTGTTACTCTTGTGGGATCATGTATGTTACATTTATTTCTTTACTTTTCTGTGTGTTATGATCTTTATAAGGCATTTGCTACGAATGACCAGTTGATCAGTGATAGCAGAGGATGACCCATGCTAGGCATTTTAACCCCTGGGATGCTATCCTCATAATTACATAAATTGAGATCGGCTCATGCTAGGTTTTCAACTCTGAGTTGCCACCCTTCTATACCAATTGGGATTGGCCCATGCTAGGCTTTCGCCCCTGCCACCCATCTATGCCAATAGGGATCGATCCATGCTAGGCATTTGCCCCTAGGCTGCCACCCATAGTTATACAGGTTGCTTCACTTTGATTCTTTAATCTTTGAGATTGTTGTTTTGGTGATCAAAATCATTCTTGATATTTGGAACTACGGAACAGTAGTAGAAGACATGAAAATAATACTTCAAGGCAGTAACAATGACATAAGGAGCTATGTAGCATCAATGCATTACTTGTGAGCTTAAATGGCACAATTGACTTCAATTGACTAAAAGGATAATTTACCAAGCTTGTTGTTGCTAATACCATTTCTATATTAACACATAGGAGGATAATTATACAAATGTAGAGTAATAAACATTTAATGAAGCAATTCTACACACTAAGGAGATGGGAGAAATATTGTTAGCTATTTTGGAGATTGTACGCTGCCACTATATTTCATTTACTAGGAATAGAACTTAGGAAATTCACGTCATTGATATTAATCGCAAGTATCAGATTTCATGCCAAAGAATGTTAAATCGAATAGTCTTACATACCTTGTTGTATAACTTAGAAATTGCAAGGAATTAACCTCGTTCCTTTCTGATGATTTAATCTACAATGAAATAAGTAAAACTAGTATTAGTAGCTAATCAACACATTTGGCTACTTAACTCACAAAAATGGTAGTCCGGCAGTGGGCTCATAATTTATCATATCAAGCGTGTTGTTCAATTACTTCTCCTCGAATTACATCAACATACCAACGTGGAGTGAGTAGTAAGCCTACACAACATTCAGTTTGGTGGTGTATCACCACCCTTCCTATATTTCCATATAAATTATTCACACATTTCCCCAACATCAACCATGCAGTCCCCACATATACACATAAAACAACCAGAATGTTCTGTATCATAGTAACCAAATACTGAACTCACTACCCCTTGAGTTCTTAATAACAACACACATGTAATTCTTTATCCAAACTCATGCATAAGGAGACAAAAAAAGAGCAGTCAGCTTACCTCAATTTTTGCAACTTTCCCTTTTAACTTGGAATCTTAAGAACTTCAACTTTCCTTCACACTTAAACCAAAGAAGAAAAGAAAAGTATCTTAATAACCAAGGAAGTGAGCAGTAGCTTCTGAAAATATTTTGCCTTTATACTTATACTTGAGCATGAATAACATGTTTTCCTAATCATCTATGGGAGAATTAAGCTAAATCCATAAGTGTTTTCACTTACCTTGTCTTGCAGGGATGAGGGTTTCTTCAAGAAAGAGAAAAGAGAGAGAGAGAGCTACAGTTAATACTCAATTTTGTGTGTTAAAAATGAGTGAAAAGATCAGCTCATATTGGATTTATATGGAGCCTTCGTGACCATTAAAAATATCCTCTAGAACCTCATCTTTTTTGCTCCATTTTCAGCCACTAATTGGTCAAGTAGGTGATGCACTTGCTTATGTACATCAACCAGCTCAAAAGGTCAAACTAGGTGATGCAACTACTAGCATTTACTTGGGCTTCACTACATTGGGCCTTGGCATATTTGGCTGCTAGATTTTTCTTTCATTTTTATTTTCTTTTACTTAGTTTGGGCCTCATGTGATCCCATTAATATAAGCCTAAGTCTGATCCATTAACCTTGGCCTTTTTAACTAGATCCATATAGCTCAAGTAGGTGATGCACCTACTTAGTCCTTTGAACTGGTCAATAAGTCAAAGTAGGTGATGCACCTACTTGTCACCTACTAGATTAGTTAAGTCAAGCAAGCAGCTCACTTATTTTATTCAATTTTCTAAATATTAATCTATTTTGCTTTAACTTAGCACTTAACTTTCAACTTTAATTACCACCTTACTGTCTCGAGTTTAAATACTTACGTTGGAGTTAACTTGCAGTACACAAGCTGAAACGTGCAAGGCATCACATCACCTTCGAGATAGCTTAAACCAACACTAATCATATAAGAAACATGATCCCTCACCTATACTATAAGGCTATGTCAAGTATCACAAGAATAGAACAAGCATATTCATAATACGGACTGTTACATCTTTCCCCCCTTTAGACATTCATCCTTGAATATTAGCATGGTTATCCATCCCAAACAAGTTCAAGCCTAAGTTAGTACTACTATTAATCACATAATACATATAGACTTATACTTACTTTTCAATGCCTCAATTAAGCATTTTCATCCTTCTCATCGGTCTGAATGAGATGAGGATACTTCAATTGCATTGCTTCTTCCGCTTCCCATGTAACTTCTTCTATTTGTTGGTTCCTCCATAGTACTTTTACAGAGGCTACCTCTTTATTCCTTAACCTATTAACTTGTTGATCCAGAATAGCAATGGGTACTTCTTCATAAGTGAGATCTCCCGTAACTTGTACATCTTCAGTAGGAGTAATACGAGATAGGTCACATATACACTTCTGAAGCATTGAGACGTGAAACACCGGATGAACTGATGAAAGCTCTTGTGGTAGCTCTAACTCATAGGCTACTTGGCCAACTCTTCGAATAATCTTATATGGCCCTATATAGCGGGGAATCAACTTTTGTTTTTTAACAAACCTCATTACCCCTTTCATTGGAGACACCTTCAAGAACACCCAATCTCCTATAGAAAATTCTAGTCCTCTCCTTCTGACATTCGCATATAATTTATGTCGACTTTGAGTTGTTTCTAGTCGCTGATGTATCACTTTGACTTTTTCCATAGCTTGATGAACAAGATCTGGCCCAAATAAATCAGTTTCACCTGTTTCAAACCAGTCAATTGGGGATCTACACTTCCTCCCATATAAAGCTTCATAAGGTGGCACTTGGATACTAGAATGGTAGCTATTGTTATAAATGAATTCAATAAGTGGTAGATGATCATCTCAGCTACTCTTGAAGTCTAATATACAAGCTCGCAACATATTTTCAAGTGTTTGAATAGTACGTTCTGCCTGACCATCCGTTTGAGGGTGAAAGGTTGTACTTAAATTCACTTGTGTTTCCAAACTCTTCTGAAATGACTTCCAAAAAATTTGCAGCGAATTGAAATCCTCTATCATATATTATAGAGACTGGCACTCTATGTAGTCAAACTATCTCTTTAATATACAACCTTGCATACTTTTCGACTGTATAAGTAGTTTTCACCCGCAAGAAGTGTGTTGATTTGGTGAGTCTGTCAACTATTACCCATATGGAATCAAACTTCCGAAATGAGCGAGGCAAGCCAATGACAAAATCCATGTTGATCATGTCCCACTTCCAAATTGGAAGTTCTATACACTGTATATAACCTCCGGGCTTTTGGTGCTCTACTTTTACTTGTTGACAATTTGGACATTGAGCCACAAATTCCGCTATGTTCTTCTTCATGTCACCCCACCAATACATTTCTTTCAAGTCATGATACATTTTAGTTGACCCTGGATGGACAAAATATCTTGAATGATGTGCTTCCATCATAATCCTCTTTCTTAATTCATCTACATTAGGTACACACAATTTGTTTTGACACTGAAGTACTCCCTCTTGCGTAAGCTCAAATGCCTTTGTCATACCCTGTAGTACATTCTCCTTAAGTTGTAATAGAATAGGATCAGTGTACTACTTCTCTTTCACTTCCACTACTAATGAGGACTCTGCCACATTTTGCACAATAACCCCTTCGTCTGGAGATTCAAGAAGGTGAATCCCCAAGCTAGCTAGTTGACATACATCCTTATTTATTCCTTATCTTTCCACAGACTGGCCATAAGTGCTTGCCATTATTTTATGACTTCACGTATCAGCTACTACATTTGCTTTCCCGGGATGATACAAGATATCAATGTCATAATCTTTTAACATCTCTAGCCATCTTCGCTGCCTCAGATTTAGGTCATTTTGCTTAAACATATATTGCGAACTTTTGTGATCAGTGTATATGTCAACATGAACTCCATACAAGTAGTGGCGCCATATCTTCAAAGCAAATACAACTGTTGCTAGCTCTAGATCATGAGTTGGATAATTTTTCTCACCTGGCCGCATCTGTTTTGAGCCATAAGATATTACTTTACCATGCTGCATCAATACACATCCTAGGCCCACTCCCGAAGCATCACAATACACTGCATACCCTTTCATTTCTTATGGAAGCACCAATACAGGTGTATAAGTTAATTTATTCTTCAGCTCTTTAAAGCTTCTTTCACATGCATCACTCCATTGAAACTTGGTTGCATTGTGTGTTAGCTTTGTTAAGGGTGCAGCAATGGAAGAGAATCCTTCAATGAACCTTCTGTAATAACCTGCCAACCTAAGAAAACTATGGATCTCCGTAGGCGTTATAGGTATTGGCTAGTTCTTCACGGCTTCTATTTTTTGAGCATCAACCTTTATTCCTTCGTCAGTTACAATGTGAACTAAGAATTCCACAGATTTCAACCAAAACTCACATTTAGAGAAGTTCGCATACAACTTACGATCACGAAGAATTTGTAAAACCTGTCGCAAGTGATTGGCATGGTCCTCTTCCGATCTTGAATACACCAAAATGTAATATATGAATACTATCACGAACACATCTAGAAATGGCTTGAACACCCTATTCATCAAATCCATAAAAGTTGTTGGTGCATTTGTTAGCCCGAATGATATAACTAAGAACTCAAAATGACCATACCGTGTTCGAAAAGTTGTCTTGGGAATATCTTTGTCTTTGACCCTCACTTGGTGATTACCCGACCTCAAGTCGATCTTTGAAAAATATTTAGCACCTTGTAACTGATCAAACAAATCATCAATTCTAGGGAGGGGATATTTGTTCTTAATTGTTACTTTATTCAATTGTCGGGAGTCAATGAACATTCTCAACGAGCCATCTTTCTTACGTACAAACAAAACTGGTGCCCCCCATGGGGACATACTAGGTCTTATGAATCCTTTTTCTAACAAGTCTTTTAATTTCTCATTCAACTCCCGTAATTTTGCCGAGGCCATTCTATATGGAGGGATGAAAATAGGTTGAGTATATGGAATCACATCAATACCAAACTCTACTTCTCGTTCTGGAGGCAAACCCGAAATATCTTCAGGAAATACATTGGCATATTCATTTACCACTGGAATGGACTGAAGAGTTGGTGACTTCGCATCTATATTATTCACTCTTACTAGATGACATATGTATCCCTTGGACATCATCTTTTTTGCCTTAAGATACGAAATAAACTTACCTCTTGGTGCCCCAATATTACCTTTCCATTCAAGGACTACCTCTTTTGGAAAATGGAAATGCACCATCTTAGGTCGGCAATCTACCATGGCATAACAAGAAGCTAACAATTCCATACCCATTATAACATCAAAATCTACCATTTCTAGCTCAACAAGGTCAGCCAATGTATCACGTTCACAAACAGTTACAATGCAATTACGATAAATCCTTCTAGATATAATAGACTTACCAATCGGTGTAGACACTTCAAATGGCTTCACTAATAATTATGGTGTTCTTTTGAACTTTCCAGCAATCAATGAAGTAACATATGACAATGTAGACCCCAGATCAATTAGTGCATATACAATATGTGAAAAGATGGATAATGTACATGCAACCACATCCGGCGAAGCTTTCAAATTTTATCCCTCAGACCATAGGTGCGATTCTGAACTCCACTAGAACTAGATGCTCCCCTAGCTCCTCTACCACGACTTATAGGCAATTGTAGTCCCCTACCTAAAGAAGGTGTGGATGAGAATGATGCAACAACTAATCTAGTAGTTTGTGCAACACCACCCATGCCCCTATGATGGCAATTTCTCATCATATGCCCCGGTGTACCACACCAAAAACAAACATTTGTCCCAAACCTACATGCACCTAGATGATTTCTTCCACATTATTTATAAGGCTATCGAGGAGGCCTTAATTGGCTCGTACTTCCCTGCTCTTGATGACCCGCTATTTGTGAACCTTGGCTTTCACTTCTTTGCCCAAACTGATTTTCCCTAAACCCTTGAAACTGTGGTGGAGCACTAGCTGTAGAGTAGAAAGATGATGGCCTAGGCGGCCTGTTAAAAAACCGAGGCCTAAACTCACCTTGAGATGGTGTAAACTGCCTCATGGATCTGGCCCTCTTAGAATCCCCTGTTTCCGACACTTGTGTCCTTCTTCTTTGCCTTTGATCCTCTAACTTTTGCGCAAAAGCTTGCATCATTGCTATATCCATATCTTTATTAAACGAAGCAATGGTACAATCTCTAACCAGATATGAATCTAAGATATCCACATATCGATGAATTATATCATCCATAGTAGCTACTACATTAGAAGCATACCTGGCCAAGGAATTAAATTTGAGATTGTACTCCCTCACGCTCATACCTCTTTGGTGGAGATTTAAGAATTGATCCGCACAGGCCTCTCAGATCTCTAATGGCAGATAATGGTCAAGGAATGCCTTTTTGAGCTCTTTCCACATAGCTGAAGGTGCATTTATTCCCCTAGATTGCTTCCAAGCTTCATATACCATAATATAGCCACACCCTTTAATATATATGTTGCTAGCTCAAGTGCTTCTTTACCACTTACATGCATAAAATCCAAAATGTGTTGGATCTGATCTATAAAGTCTTGTGGATCTTCATTAGGATCTGATCCGGTGAATGTTGAAGGGTCCAAATTAAGAAAATCACGTATCAGCATGCCAAATGCCCTATCTACCCCACAAGTACCTGCAACTGGACCTTCGATTGTGGCCAGCAACTATACGAGTCAATAATTGGATTGTATTCTTTAAATCTTGCTCGGTAGCATTAATAGGGGGTTCTTGAGGTGTAGCTTCCCTCCTTAGATCTTCTGGAGATGGAGAGGTCGGGGAAGTCTGTATAGAGACTCATCTTGAGCCTCACTTTGAACAGCTTGACTAGGTGGTGGTTGGCTGGTCCCTTCTTGGGAAGCCACATCTACTTACCAGTACTTTTACTCCTTCTCGTAACCGGCATATTTTCTATAATAAAACAATTTAGAAGTTAGATATGATTCACCTACAACACTGGTTCTATCGCACGATCTAAGAAACGAAAGAAATGAGACAACTCTTACATGTCCCGTATCCTCTTGTTTATAAATGTAGTGCACAACACATCCATAAGCAAGACTCTACACATACACGGCTTTGTAGACTCCCTAGGATGACCTGCTGTGATACCACTTTTGTCACGCCTCAGTTCCCACTAAAATGGACAGGCACCCGATGCCCTAAAGGCTCGAGAGAATCAACATGTAACATGTGTTTACTATGCATATAATAACTATGACAATCTTAAAGTTGTGACAAGTTCACGTAGGATGCAGCGGTACGAACCAACATAAGTAGACCAAAAACTTATATACAAGACTTGACCGTTGAGGCCACAACTTGTTATGAGACAAGACACAACTGAACTATATACATTAGTCTACAAAACCTCTAAACGATAGAAAACCTTAGTTTAGTGCGGGACAAGGTCCCCACCTTACCCTTAACTATCATACAACAACAAAATATGTGTCAAAGACTCGGTAAGCCCCGAATAAACCTGGAGCTTCACCAATAGCAGTTGAGTACCCGTGCTCCTACTAACGAGGCCTACTGGCTGGAGTACATATGCCTGCAGCATGAAATACAACGTCCCCGTAAGGAACGTCAGTACGAAAAAATATACTGAATATGTAAGACAATAACATATGTAAAACAAGGCTCAAATGACATCAAGTATTCGTATGTAAGTGCATAGATATCACATTTGTTAATCTTGTGGGATCATGTATGTTGCATTCATTTCTTTACTTTTCTGTGTATTATGATCTTTATAAGGCATGTGATACGAATGACCAGTTGATCAGTGGTAGCACAGGATGACCCATGCTAGGCATTTTGACCCCTGAGATGTTGTCCTCATAATTACACAAATTGGGATCGGCACATGCTAGGCTTTTACCCCTGAGCTGCCACCCTTCTATACCAATTGGGATCGGCTCATGCTAGGCTTTCGCCCTTGAGCTGCCACCTTTCTTTACCAATTGGTATCGACCCATGCTAGGCATTTCCCCTGGGCTTCCACCCATAGTTATACAGATTGCTTCACTTTGATTTTTTAAACTTTGAGATTGTTGTTTTGGTGGTCATAGTCATTCTTGATATTTGGAACTATGAACCAATAGTAGAAGACATGAAAATAACACTTCAAGACAGTAATAATGACATAAGGAGCTATGTAACATCAATGCATTACTTGTGAGCTTAAATGGCACAATTGACTTCAATTGACTAAGAGGATAATTTACCAAGATTGTTGTTGCGAATACCATTTCTATATTAGCACATATGAGGATAATTATACAAATATAGAGTAATGAACATTTAATGAAGCAATTCTACACATTAAGGAGAGGGGGAAATATTGTTAGCTATTTTGGAGATTGTACGTTGCCACTATGTTTCCTTTACTAGGAATAGAAATTAGGAAATTCACGTCATTGATATTAATCGCAAGTATCAGATTTCATGCCAAAGAATGTTGAATCGAATAGCCTTACATACCTTGCTGTATAACTCAGAAATTACAAGGAATTAACCTCATTCCTTTCAGATTATGTAATCTACAATGAAATAAGTAAAACTAGTATTAGTAGCTAATCAACACATTTGGCTACTTAACTTCACAAAAATGGTAGCCCGACAGTGGATTCATAATGTATCATATCAAGGGAGTTGTTCAATTACTTCTCCTTGAATTACTTCCACATACCAACGTGGAGTGAGTAGTAAGCCTACACAACATTCAGTTTGGTGGTGTATCACCACCCCTCCTATATTTCCATATAAAATATTCACACATTTCCCCAACATCAACCATGCAGTCCCCACATATACACATAAAACAGCCAGAATGTTCTTTATTATAGTAACCAAATACTGAATTCACCACCCCTTAAGTTCTTAATAACAACACACGTGTAATTCTTTATCCAAACTCCTGCATAATGAGGAAAAAAAATGAGCAGTCACCTTACCTCAATTTATGCAACTTTCCCTTTTTACTTGGAATCTTCAAGAACTTCAACTTCCATTCACACTTAAACCAAAGAAGAGGAGAAAAGTATCTTAATAACCAAGGAAGTGAGCAATAGCTTGTGAAAACATTTTGCCTTTGTACTTATACTTGAGCATGAATAACATGTTTTCCTAATCATTCATGGGAGAATTAAGCTAAATTCATAAGTGTTTTCACTTACCTTGTCTTGCAGAGATGGGGGTTTCTTTAAGAACCCTAGAAGAACTTTAAGGCCGCTATTTTAATCCTTAAGAGAAAAGAGAGAGAGAGAGAGAGCTACAGTTAATACTCAATTTTGTGTGTTAAAAATGAGTGAAAAGATCAGCTCATATTGGATTTATATGGAGCCTTCGTGACCATTAAAAATATCCTCTAGAACCTCCTCTTTTTTGCTCCATTTTCAACCATTAATTGGTCAAGTAGGTGATGCACATGCTTATGTACATCAACCAGCTCAAAAGGCCAAACTAGGTGATGCAACTACTAGCATTTACTTGGGCTTAACTACATTGGGCCTTGGCAGATTTGGCTGCTAGATTTTTCTTTCATTTTTATTTTCTTTTACTTAGTTTGGGCCTCATGTGAGCCCATTAAAATAAGCCTAAGTCTGATCCATTAACTTTGGCCTTTTTAACTAGATCCATATAGCTCAAGTAGGTGATGCACCTACTTAGTCCTTTGAACTGGTCAATAAGTCAAAGTAGGTGATGCACCTACTTGTCACCTACTAGATTAGTTAAGTCAAGCAAGCAGCTCACTTATTTTATTCCATTCTCTAAATATTAATCCATTTTGCTTTAACTTAGCACTTAACTTTCAACTTTAATTACCACCTTACTGTCTCGAGTTTAAATACTTCCGTTGGAGTTAACTTGCAGTACACATGCTGAAACGTGCAAGGCATCACATCACCTTACGAGATAGCTTAAACCAACACTAATCATATAAGAAACATGGTCCCTCACCTATACTATAAGGCTATGTCAAGTATCACAAGAATAGAACAAGCATATTCATAATACAGACTGTTATAGAAAAGTCTCAATATTAGCGATAAAGCGCTTCTTAACATAGGCGACTGATTTTGTCTTATCAGATCAATTTTTTCATCCAGTATTCAATATCCATATTAGAGTATGATTAAATTTGGATTCACAATGAAAGTCTCAATATTGGGGATAAAACGCTTCTTAACAAGGCGACTGATTTTGTCTTATCTAGATCAAAAAAAATTTAATTTGGTGTTCAATACTCATGTTAGTGTCTGATTAAATTTGAATTCGCACTGAAAGTCTCAATATTGACAACAAAGACGATTTTGTACTCAAGAAGACTCAAACTCAAAATCTCTAACTAAAAAATTAAAACGGAAAAGGACCTAAAATACCCTCGAAGTATTGGAAATGGTACAAAATTACCATTCATCCATCTATTGGCTCCAAAATACCCTTGCCATCCACCTTTGGGTCCAAAATTGATCATTTATTTAACGGTTTTAAATTTAAACTATTTAAATATTTTTTTAAAATACGTGGCGCTCAATTATTGGTTATAATTTAATTAATAATATAATTTATAAACCCACCCATCACCAATTAAACCCACCCCAAATTCACCTATTAAACAAAACCATGAACCCTTCCTTTCCAATGTTGTCTTCTTCTCGGTCAATTTCTCCTAGGTTTATAACTTATTAATATGTGCTTCATCATATCTTTTGTCTTCTGTCATGGGCTTCATCATGCTCTCTTAGTACCAATACAGGTGCTTTGGAGAAAATTTAAGTCCCTTGATCAACATATATCTAATATCTTGTGTGCTACTCTGTTTACATAATTTGGTATCAAACACGGCAATCTGTGAAAAAGGTAAGCCCACAAACACAGCAATCTCCAAACACATGACATTTTATAGAAGTTGGAAGACAACGTTGGAAAGGAAGGGTTCATGATTTTATTTATAGGTGAATTTGGGGCGGGTTTAATTAGTAATGGGTGGGCAATGAGTGGGTTTATAAATTATATTAATAAATTAAATTATAACCAATAGTTGAGCGCCACGTATTTAAAAAAATATTTTAATAATTTAAATTTAAAACCGTTAAATAAGTGGTCAATTTTGGACCCAACGGTAGATGGCAAGGATATTTTGGAGCCAATAGGGGGATGAAACGTAATTTTGTACCATTTTCAATACTTCGAGGATATTTTAGGCTCTTTTCCAAAATTAAAAAATATTTACCACTCTACTACTACACCCGATAGTCAGATCGATCAGTTATTCGTACTTATCACGTGGGTTATATATAGGTTTTGGCTCACAAGGGGCCAGTTAAGCCCATTACTCTTAGGGCATCTCCAACTCAAACACCAAATTTGGTGTCAGCACTATTTTTTGTGTAATCAACTACAACCCACTGCATCAAATTTTACACCAAAAAGGAATATTTTTCTCTCTCTTCATTATTATATTATTATTTCTTATTTCATTTATATTTTTTATTTCATAAAACAAATTCTTTCTAAAACATTCACCATATATAATTCATATTATTTCCTTTTATAATCGTTTAATATAAAATTATTTTGTACCATAATTTTTTAAATAATATAAATTGCTAGCAAATATTATACATTATACATAATAATGGATAATACAAATAAAAGTGAAATCATTAATGAAATACAATTAAATAAACATTACATAATTGAAAAAATTATTTTAAATTCTACATAAATATTCAACTTTCAAGATCACTACGGTGCTCCCATAAATGCTCTATTAATGCATTACGTAGTTCAAAATGAGCTTCTTTGTCCTTTATTTTTTTATATCGAGCTAGAAATTGTTGAAATTGATAATTTTCATCTATTGCCATTTCTACGGGTTGGAGTTGGACCTTCCGATGCATTTTGAATTGGTGCATTAAGATCACGCTCATCCTCAATTATCATGTTGTGCATTATAATACTTGAAGTTAATATATCATGTAGCACTTCTTTTTAAAATTACTTTGTATTTTATATTTCAATTTTGATGTAAGTCAATTACTACTTTGTTGAATGTTTATTATTTTCGGTTATTTTTAAGTACATTGTATTATTTATTTAAAAAATTATATGTTTGCATTTTTAATTTTTGTGAAGGTTAATTGTAATTTATAGTAGAATTAACATAATTTTAATTTTTAAAAAAAGTCATATATAGAAAAATTAATTTATAAAAAAGCTAAATTTTATATCTAAAATTAATATTATAAAAATATTACATGAAAAATAATTAAATATACAAAAGATTTAATTAAAACATACAATTTATATAATGTTTAATTAAAAGTTTGTAGAATAAAATAGTATTAAAATATTCAAACAGTGAATTGGTGTGATAAATAGTAATACACCAAATTTGATGTAACATTATTTACATACCAAATTTGATGTAAAAATGCAGACAGAATAGGTTTCGTTGGAATTCACCAAATGAAGTTAGTCATCAATCTTTGTGGGGTATGGACAGTTGTCTTCATTTCTAACAAAAAAAAGTGTATCATGACTCATCTACGTGATTGAAATTAAAAATTTGTGTTTAATGTAATTGTTTTAAACTCTAGTCATTAATTTATCAAATTTTAACTAATTACTTTCTTTGTCTTTAATTATTTGTCTATTATATTTTTTATAGATGTTTCTAATTATTTGTTCATTTTGACAAATCAAGAAAGGACAAAAAAATTTTACCTATTATATCCTCAATTAATTATTTTTAAAAAGGTAGTTTTTCTTGAAAATCTTAAGTTTTTAATTCATCCACTTCATAATTAATATGGATAAAATGGTAAACTCACTATGTCAATAATTGTTTTCTTAATAGGTGTGTTAATTCAAAAGTGAACAAATAATTAGAGACATATGAAGTATTAATTTATTTAACACTTTTTAATATATATATATATATATATATATATATATATATATATATAT
>JAJOOS010020891.1:0-18549 GCA_029582725.1 Solanum chiquidenum | reverse complement strand
AATTCCTATTTCAGGTAGATTATCTTGATTTTCTATTTCAATTTCGGGTAGTTTTTGATTTTCTTCTAGTTGTAATTTTTCTTTAAATCTATTTATCTCAACCATTAATTTTGCTTTTTGTTCTTTTTCTTTTTGTTTTAGTGCATACATTTCTTTTAGCATTGCTAGTTCTTTTTCTAATTCTGATATTTTAGTGTTTTTTATCACTTCCATCTGTTGTATTTCTTTCTTTGCTTGATGATTATTGTTTCAATTTCTTTTTGTCTGTCTATTTCTTCATTTTCTTTTGTTACTCTTACCATAGCAGTTAAACTATCTTCTAATTTTACTGTTTCTTTTTCTAGCATTAGGCTTAGGTTATCACCTATTTTCTTATATCTTCTTCCTAGATTAAAAAATATTATCTTTATTTTTAGTCCATCGTAATTTTCATATGTTTTTTCGTCTATTGCATATTCTTCTTTGTTCATTTATAATTTGTGTTGAAGTTTATATTCTAGATTTTCTATTTGTATTTGTAGATATAATATAGTCTTTCTTTGGGCTATTATAGATTTTTTATAAGTTCCTGCAAAGTCTATTTTGCCTATGTCTTAATTCTTGTCTTTTTATTGTAATTATTTCAGTAAGATCTTGCTTATACTGTGTATCGTTCATTGCTTCTTTAAATAGTGTGTATATTTATATTCTATTTTAGATATAGTATCTATTAGTTGTTCTAATTTATAATTATTTGCCTTAGTAATATTCAACTGTTTATATTCTGGGTATAATTTAGATAATTTTCTTTTTATCTTTCTTAATTGTTTCTAATTTGGTCTCTTATCTTTCTTAGCTCAATAGTACAAGATAAACATCACACTTTAGTTGGCATTACTTACCGCGATATCATTATCAATTGTCTTGGGAATCCCAGCAACAGCTACCTTAATACCACGTTTTTCAACTTCCTTGGCAAACATATAGATGCAATCTTAGAGTTATTTAAGAATAATAGTTTCAATAGTTAGAAACTAATTGAGGAAGAGAAAATAGCATAGTACAAACACCTTGTAGATTGCAGCAGCCCCTTTTTGAGTTCCATCCCCTCCAATTATGTATACCTAGAACTCAAAAATGAAGAAAGCAACTAAACACTGTCAGGTTGTACTAAACTTCCAGGTTTGACATCACAGATGGGTACAATACACCAGTCTTTTTTCTTTTTGGAGGACAAGTAACAATACCTGATTTATTCCACGGTCTTGAATGTTGTCAACAATCTTGTTAGTATCATGACCTCCTCTAGATGTTTGAAGAAAGGTTCCACCACGTTTATGAATATCATTAACGACTTTTGTTGTCAAGTTCAGGGTATTTTTTGAGTAAAACCCACTGTAACCTCCCTGGAAATATAGAAATAGTATTAAAGCCTCTAGGCGCAGAAACTACGACAAACATGTCGAAATACAAGATATTGACGGAGGATCTCTGATAGTCTGCTCCAACAGAAACAGACAAATAAATAAGATTAACAAAGCTCACATCAAAACTTCATAATTGTTCTAAGATTTCAGAATACCAAATGAAAATTTAGTATTTCGTCATCATCACCAAGCCACAAGAAAAGAGCAAGAAATTGGACCAGCAAACGAAAATCAAACAGACTCCTTAATTTTTTGATAAAGTAAATAAATCTCACTAATGTTTGGGCCAAAATGCATTCATACCAAATATTAGAGAACCTACCAAAATACATGATTTTTTTTTATTTACAAAAGACACCCAATCTTCTATACAACAAGGAACTTCATGGATGCATCAAGAGAAAACAAGGGATAGAAGAGTACTCTTCAACTTAACAAAATCCATCTATACCCCTACCCCCACAAAAGCACTCTTATTTCTTTCTCTGCAAATAACCCACAAAAGTGCTAGTGGCGCAACATTTCAGCCATGTTCCTTGTCCTCCTCCTCCCACAATTCCAACAGAACATTAACTCCTTAACAGTGCTTGGCCTTGCATGATATACCAAACAAATTAAGTATATTCCACCATAACCTCAAGGCAAAACGACAATGTAGAAGGAGATGATCGACAGTTTACCCGCCTCCATGCACTTGAAGCACCAACTAACACAAATGACCAGCCACTTCCTGATATTCTCTGTTGTCAGAATCACCTCTCTAGTTGCTAACCACATGAAGAAACACACCTTTTTTTGGCACCTTTGGGATCTAAATTGAGCTATATGAAAATGCAACCTCCACCCAACTCAAATGATTTTCATAGAATGACTTAACAGAGACAGCTCTATTATTCCCCAACACTCACCTTCAGGCTCCAAACATAATGACTATCTGGTAACATACATTATTTGTGAAGCAACTCTAGTAACATTGAGTTAGTCATTTCTATTTGGTATACTTACTAAGGGTTAGAGTCTGATCATCCTATTCGACAACTTCGACCATTTCCAAGCACCTCATATCTTCTTCTTTTTTTAAACTAGTAACTTCCAAGCACCTCATATCTTCTTTGGGGTATTTGAAAATCCGGTCATTTTTGCATTTGTACTGCGTATTGGATGTATTGCAAAGACAAAAATCCTTCATTGATTAGCACATAATCTCCCCAAAGTAAATTGTAATTGGATAGGCGTATGTTTGGTAAAAGAGTGGTACTTCATTGATCAATGGAGGCAAAGTTTAACCCCCCCCCCCCCAAAAAAAAGAGTGGTACTTGATTCACAAACATTAACTAAACTTTGGTACTATTCGTGTAAAACTGACAGCCAGCAGCCAATATCAGTTCGGTGTTCCCTAACCACTAGAAACCAAAGAAGAATCAATTTTATTCCATGAAGAGTTTCAAAGAGAACAGTAATATTATGTAATCTTTATCTTTGTTTTTTTTTCTTTTTTCTTGGAAATGAATGACCAAATTTATACATTGAATGAAAACACAAGAATTGTGTTCCCATTATACTGACCTGAATGCCAAGTACATCATCAACTCCATACATATTCTTTAAGCCACATACAATTTCACGAATCACTGTATTGATTCCTGGGCATAAACCACCACATGTCACAATACAAGCACGGACTTCTTCCGGTGTAAAGAAAACCTAAAACCAAAAGTATCTTTAGAATGAATTTTTTTTAAAACACCAGTATTATAGGTTAGCATTCAAAGTGAGACCTTTTCTCGAGGTCCTGCACGCCGAAAATGTATTCCCCTGGGGCTGTCCTTCTGAACGATGATCTAAAACCAAACATGCATACTAGCAATTAAACTAAATAAGACATAATAGGCATTAAGGGAACAGCCGAACAGATAAAAGGGCCACATACTTCCTTTGCCACCATATCTTCTGGACTAACAAAAGTTTTCCTGTGTCAAGATAAACCATCTGGAACTTTAAGCAGCAATACTCTCACAAGATAAGGCACAGACAGAACACTGTAGATTTTTTAAGTTTCACAAAAATAAAGCACTCTTACTTACTTGACAATAGCATAAGCTTGGCTCTTTTTCAATGGATTAGTATATGACTGCAATAAAAATGCCGGATTAGCAATAACCAAGAAACTTTTTAACACTACTTCTTTGGTAACTCAGCCAAACCCCCCCAACTACTATGTTACCACTTCTTACAATTTTCAAATAACCTCTACAAGCATAATAGTTCTCAAAAATTCAGGTAGACACTAGAAGAGCTGGCAACAATTAAACCATGAAAAGAAAGAGGGATAATTTTACATAGTGACATGCACATCACTAGATAGTTGAGATAGGCAGATGGATATATCATACTACCTTATATCCCAAAAACATCACAACTGAAAATAATGTATACCATCACAAGTATTATCCTTCTTTTAACATCTGGCACTAAGCCAGAAACACTTAGATTTCCAGGGGAAACATTAATTTAATACTACAGATTCAAAATAACACGCTTGAAAGAAAAAAATCAAATTGAAGGATATTACAGAAACAATCCATCCAAATACAACTCCGTAGATCGGGAAACAGGCGTTTCGAGTAGGTAGAAACAACAAGCAATATCAAAGTAGTACAAATTAAATTTTTACAGGATTTCGGAAATTACCGGTAAATCGGGAAGAAAATCGGTCAAGTGAGGAACATCCTCTACAATAAAATCGTCATCGCCATGTTTATCACCACTAGCATTGCTTTCGATAGCGGTTTGAGCTTCGAGTCTAACTAAATGAGGTTGGCGCCAAATCAACGGTCTCCATAGAGAAATTGATTTTGATGCCAATTTTTTGTTGGAAAAAGAATGAAAGGATCCAGGTCTTGAGCAATTATGGAGAGAAAGGAAACCACTTTGAGGAAAACGAAGTGAAGAAGTGTTGGATAACGAGAGCTCCATAGCTGCTCTGTGGAAGGTGAATGAGGAAGAGAGAGGGAATTGAAGCAACCAACAGTGCAGTGAAATGTGGGAACTGGCGTGATGAGGCTGACTTGATCAGAGCTAAGTGGGATTTGGCTCCGCTGCATTGCCCCATTTCCTCCATTTCGTCAAGTGCATATCTAAACGAGAGATATGTGTATTACTTAAAATTTTAAGATCAAGATTATATTACATTAACAATATTATAATCATAGTTAAGTCAACCAATTTTGAAAAAATTACTTCTAAAGTGGTAAGAACAAGATGTTTTCTATAAATTTTGATATTCATTGATTTCATTTTGTATTTTTTTATTTAAACATTATATTGTACGATATTTAAAGTGAGAATCAATTAAATATTTTTTTGTGATAATAAACTATGTTCTTGAAATATTTTATGTGTTGCGAAACGAAATAAAAGAGGTGAATAATTATCAATGTAGACAAAAACCTTAAAATAAAAAAATGGGAAATAAAAAAGAAAAAAAAAGACGAAAATACGAGAGGGTGCTGCTCGGATGATAAGCACCCCTCACTTTCAACCCGAAGGTTGTGAGTTCGAGTCACCAAGGAAGCAAAAGGGATGAGAGCTCCTTGGGAGGGTTAAAAAAAAGGAAAAAAAAAGACGAGAAATTATTAGAACTACAAATGTGAAATATCAAAATTACCACGCTTTAGTTAGAGGAGTTTCGTGTGGCTACGTACTGTGTTTAAAGGGGAAAAAAGAATTATGTTTTAAAATTTGTTTGTTTCCATAAAAGAAAATTCTAATATTTTAAATAAAAAATATAAAATGAAATCAATGAATATCAAAATTTATAGAAAATAATATCTTCTTCTTATCACATTTAGGGAGTAGTTTTCCAAAATTGGTTGACTTAACTATGATTATAATATTTGTTAATGTAGTATAATTTGACCTTAAAATTTTAAATAAAACATATGTCTCTCATTTAGATGTGCACTTAACGAAATGGAGGAAAGGGATAATGGAGGGGAGCCAAATCCAGCTAAGTGTAAAAACTCTATATTGCATTTATTTGACTTGCCATTTTTATTTCTCAACGTTAATAACAATAATGGCATAACTTTATCCCCAAAAAAAATAAAAAATGGCATAACTTGTGTAAAAAAAGAGTTTTTGGCTAAAATACATCCCTCAAGTATAACCCAAACTTAGGGTACATCCTTGTGGTATAATTGTGAACAATAAACATCTTTCTATTATCCCAAAACTTGCATAAACATCTTTTTGTGTTAACTACTGTTAAAAACTAACAAAACATGACTTTCCCCCAAAATTCTCCATATACTATAAATTGATTTCTTCATCTTTATAAATAATAGCTCACGAGATACTTGTGCCAGAACACCACAGACTCCTTCTCATAACCACATTGTTCGACCGTATTTTTAAAATATGATAACCTTATCATTATTATGTTTACATAGTCAAAAAATTCAACGTTTTCACCTATGTAGCCTCTTGTCGGACCACGCACAAATGATCCGCCGTGATATACTTTAATTGTGAAAAGGATGCCTCAGAAATACGATCTACAGAACTCGTTCTTATATATATAAAATATGAAATATATAAAGTCAAGAATGAAATACAAGTTTAATAAAACTAATACATAACATGTATAAGTTACTGAAAAGTCTGTTATATATGATATTAACAAATGCTTAAAGGTTTTGAATATCAACAATACCATAGTTGGGTGTGACTGATCTGTCAGTTAAAATTCGAGCCAACATTGTTTCTTGTTTTTCAACCTACAAAATCTGATGTTTTTGAGAATGAAAATGATGTTTAGTTTGAGAAATAACAAAAATATGACAGTAATGGTAAAATCAAAACTTCTTCAATGATTATTTCTTTTACCTTGTTTGTGAGGCAAGGAAAAGGAGATAGAAAATAACCCTAGCTTCAGTTCTTCTGTTGAAAAAGAACTTGCTTAAGTTCAGAAGAAGATGAAGTTTTGTTTTTGGAAGCTGATCGGGCAGGATTTGGGAGGAAATCAATTGTACAGTATGTGGGGATTTGGGGGAAGTCATGTGCTTGGCACATGTTTTTCTTTTTGTTAGTTTTTAACATTAGTTAACAGAAAGGATGCTTATGCAAGTTTTGGGATAGTAGAAGGATGTTTTTTGTTCACAATTATACCATAAGGATGTACTCTAAGTTTGAGTTATATTTGAGGGATGAATTTAGCCAAAAACTCGTAAAACATGTACTCCCTCCTTACTACCACTTTGGATTTTGCATGCCAAAATAATATTAATATAAGTATTTTATTATAATATTTATATTAATTAATATATAATTAAGTGAATGACTAATATTCAAAATAAAATAGAGAGAAATAATTGTATTTTTATATATCAAAAGTGATAAATAAAACATTGAATGGGTAAAAATAAAGAGAGTGAGAACTTTTTTTTGCAGAAATTATGTTATTATAATGGTTAGTGTTGGTAGAAGGGTATTAGGTAGTTGAGAACTGTCTTATTACTAGTTTATTCGTTTTATTTGGCTTGGGATTGGGAGCAGTATAAAATATTGTATCAGTTGTAGTATTAACCTATTCATGTAGTCTTTGATTGTTGATATCTAATACATTTTGTAATTTATTTTGTTTAAGTGATCGCACGTTGTAGTTATTGTTACGATTTCTTGCAAATATGTTCTACACTACTTTGCTACTAGTTGTCATGTTTCTCTCCACTATCATTTTTTTAATAGTTTCTTTGATTTACTTGAGTCGGTGGTTTAAAAACAACATCTCTACCTCGAAGAAGTAGTAATAAAGCTTGTGTACACTGTTTTTCCGAACTCCACTTTGTGAAATTTCATTGGATATGTTTTATTGTCGTTGTTCCAATCAGGTCAACCACATCACACCAGTTCCCCACATTTTACTTGACTTTTCCTTTTAACGTATTCGTTTTAGAAAATCAAAGAATTGTGTTTATACTATCCTTGGTGCTCACTCTATTTACTTTTATTTATTCAATTTTTAAAAGGAAAATTTTGTTTTTACTCATCACTTTTAACATATCAAAAAAAAAATTATTATTTTATTCTTAACATTAATTTCTTATTCTCCAAATTATTTCTCAAGATCTAAGACCAAGGGTGGATATGGTATAGTCCATACCGAATTATCATACCTTATCAAAAATTTATATTGTGATTTTGGTATAATACTAAATATATGTGTTTCCATTATTTGTATAATAGACGATTATATGTATGAAGTTATTCAACTCATGCACGGAAGATTAAAATTGCCGGGTTCTTGAAGAGGAGAGTCAGAAAGGTTATGGGATCAAAACTCAAAAAGGAAATGAGTTTATCTCATAGCGACCTGCACTAGACTCGCCAAGGTTACATTTACGAATTAGTCTTTGAAACTGCTTAGTACCTTTCTCTTCTATAATTTAGTATTTTCTCGTGTAAAAGAACCCCTTGGTTACTTTACACCTTTTTTCAATTTAATATGATAAATCCTACTTCTACTCGTCCTAACCTTTTCCTCCCTTTGGTAACTCTGACTGCTTTGAGGCAAGGATCATTTTTGCTTTGGGCTGTCAGTCCTCCTTAAAAGACCTAGGAAATGTTCGATATAAAACAGAACAAAAACTACTAAGCCTTCACTTCATATTTTAATCGACTCTAGATCGAACAACTCAATGAACATAACCCCCTCTTACGGGAGCAACAACTGATTGAAAAATGAATATAAGAAATGTGCAACTCCCCCGGCTTTCCTTCGTTAGGCAAGTGAAAACCTAAGTTGTATCCACATACAACTTTGTATCTCCAATTCGTCCAGGCATACGCACATCGGGGAAGAGAGGGAAAACGGTTTGGACTTTGGAGCATGATATCCAACAACCTCCACAGAAAAGTAACAACTACTTCTAACATGGAAAAATAATGTTTTTTCATTGAGAATGAAACAGGTTTAAGGTTACATTAGGACATAATTGAGTTAATAAAACTGCTTACTATAAATTTCATAAATGTCGTAATCACAAGACACTAGTACAATTCTGACCTGCAACCAAGTAAATCAAAACAAATCACACAAACTATACCAGAGCTCCTAAGCAGAACATCTAAATCTTTTGAAAGAAAAAGAAAAAGAAACAAGTTTGTAGACGCAAGCTAAGGTTACCTTGTATATTCAGCATTCTCCACCACGATCCAATGTGCTTCAGATTTGATTGACTTCTATAGAAGAAAATTATCTATTATATGTTGGACAACATCAGCACCTTCTGCATGCATGTAGTGATCCTTCACCTATAAGCAAGCAATACCACGAGCATTATACACTATTGAACTTAAACCCTTAAAGCAATGCAACAAGCATTCTAAATATTAACTAATAAGCATGAAGGACTGGAAAGCCTTAATTACAAGTACAATATCTCTTTTAATATGCGTGATATCATTGGCAACACAAGGATCTCAATTTTGAAGCAGGAACATAAAATCTGAGGAAAATATACACATTGTCAAGTCTGAAGCTCTATTTCAAACAGTATAGAGGCATAGAATATAAAACTCCAAGAAATTGTACTAGGAATTTTAAAATGTCGAGCAATACAACAGATCCAACGCTCACTTTTTCCCTAACACAATATCATGCCAAATGACCCCTTTTTTTCCTTCTGATTTGACCTTTGTATACTCTGATCAACATTCAGTTACAGGATTTTTTAAGTAAATGGCACGGTCAACCCCTGATAAGCAGCACTGATGACCTAAGATCAGTCTTACTTGCGAACACCAGATTCAATCCACCAAGCACCTCTTTGTTCCAAACTGAGCCACCAACTAATACTATATTAGCATAACTGGTTTTAAACTTCCAAAAAAATGAACCATGGGATAGCTTGCAGAAGAAAATTCATTACCATGTCACAAGGGTGTCAAAAATTTACACAAGCTCTTCCCACGATGACCACTCTCCAGGTCAATAAATTACCAATACAAACCAAATCACTCGGCAATCTGTGCACAAGTGCCCTTGATGCTGTATAGTACCTAATAGGCATAAACGTAGCTCACTTATGAAGATCTAGGCATGAAATTTCATCACTTTGTTCCAACCACCATCACTCTCCAAGCCTATAAAGTACCCTATCAGTTATAGAGCTAACTTGCCAAAGTACAAACATATTTACTCAGAAATTTGTGCACATGTGCCATTGATGCTATGTAGTCCCAAAAATATGTAGAAGTGGCCAAATACTAAAGATCAACACATTTTCTGGTTATACAACTCAACTCTGATCATCACATACACTACAGCTCTCATCAAAAACATTATGTGGTGGACAAAAGTGCTTCCTACCAAGATAAGAACAATTAACACTTTATTATATGGGTTGGAAAACTTTGCAACATTTTGGCAGTAACCTGATATTTACAATCCTTTCAAGCAAACTAGGCACTATGTTGCAGGGCTCCTTACCCTTTGGGGTGGCCCAGTGGTTTGGGCTTGGGACTTCCATGTTGGAGGTCTCAAGTTCGAAACCCTTGCCAACGAAAGCAAGGGGTTTGCCTTCTGGGTCGAGCTCGTCGCACCAGGCTTGCCTAGTGTGGATTACCTCTCCTGTGTGGTTTGCAAGTTGTGCACGCAATTGCACAGGAGGGTTTTTTTTACTTTGTGTGCACCCAAAGGGTAGCGGCTGCGGGTTTTCCTTGTCATAAAAAAAATGTTGCAGGGCTCCTTGTGTGTTTGGTTTTGTATATGTGATCACTGGAAGGATCCACCTGATTTGGGTTTGCACATATAGGACAAAAGCAACAATGGTACTTTATCCAACCTCAAAAATAGTGCACAAAAGGGTATTATTCAAGCACGTGATAGACAATCTAATCCAAGTAACTTCCATATTTTGAGCACCACACACACGCCCTCTGCTCAAACCTGTATTATTTTTTTTCCTTATAAAATCTATTTAATTTTATTTTTTCTTTTTTAAAAATAAATAAATTTATAAGCATCTCAGAGAATAAAAGATGGAAGAACAAGAGGAAGAGTGCCTGTTTCAAGTGTAAATTTATGGGTAAGCATATGCAGTCTCACAAATAAACCTAAAGAAAATGCCTAGTCTACGCAGGACAACTAGTGAATGCTTTTGCTATCAATACTTAACAAGTAACACCCAGGAAAAAATTGGAGCTGCTGTCAGATTTTTGTTGATAAAGTGAGCACGTGATTCAGATAACTGACTGTGATTCCAGGAGAACAAAAAACAACAACAACTATGCTTCAGTCCCAAACAAGTTGCGGTCGGCTATATGAACCCTCACTTCTTCATTTAAGCTCATTTCTTATCCCCATCATACAAAATAAAATAAAAGTCAAAATAACTTAAATATATAAATACTTTATAATAGAAATTCTCTAACAAGTCCAAACCAAAACAAAATATATTTAAAAAAAAGGATTTGTGCATTGATGAAATTGTCTGTATTAAGGCGAGAGAGAGATAGGCATAGAGAGAGAGAGATAATGCTAGGGGAGTACAGAAAGAGGGAGACCTGAATAACACTATGTGCAGCAAATCTGTTCCTGCTGCTGTGAAAGCTGACATCTATTTTCTCCCAGGATACCCGAGATAAACCAGTCACCAATTCCTCTGGAAAAATGGTCAAAGCATTAGCACAATAATATTTTATTATAGGTCAACTGGTCAAATCAGTTTTAGTACTACAATATTAGGAAGCCAAGACAAAACAACCTTTTCTTCCTCTTCCTTCTTCGAGATAGGTATTGTATCAATATATTATCCACAGGCACTAAACTCTCATCAAAAGCTCTAAATTTCAGTTGCATTAAAAACAAATACAATTGCAAACGAACAAGCACACCAACAAGGGTTGTGGTGGAGTGGTAAGTACTCCTTCATCCTTAATCAAGAGGTCTCGGGTTCGAGCCCCCTTGGTACGGAGTCGCCTTTGTACCCCCCCAATGTGGGACTTTCCGGCGCAAATCCGGATTTAGTCGGGCTCCAATGTGGGTACCGGACACCGGACGGAAAACCAAAAAAAAAAAAAAACACATCAACAAAAGAGTCCTAGTAAGCACTTAGAACTTGATTTCTCAAAAAGATCGGAGGGTCAAAGACTACTCTGATTTACAAACTAAATTGCATAGTCCTTTAGGAACAGCGGATTTTTTTGTTTGTATTGGTGTTAAGACTTAGATAACAGAAAGAGCAATCACGCACACATTTGAGAACATATAGCATCATGAAAAGCTCAGTGATCAGCATTAGAAAATGTATCTGGGACCTAGCTCAGGAGGGGGGGGGGGGGAGGGGGGGCAGCAAGGGATGATTTCACTGGAAGTGAATTTCTCTCATAAGAAGAGAGCTACTGACCTTCTAGCTTGTCAAAATGATCACCTTCCTTCACAACAGACTCACCCTGCTCACTATCACACGCCTTGCAATGTTCTTGATACACAATGTGAGGATACTTCTTATTTAAGGAGTCCTCCCACTGCAAGCACAAATTGTTATGACATAATGTAGCACATACGATTTGATTGGTATCCACTAGCAAATTATGTACCTTAGGCAGTTCATTATTACGTCTAATTGATGATGTTCCCCAACCTACAATATCTAAATAAAGTTTGTTAAGGAAAAATAGCCTTTTATCTTTTAGAAGTTCTGATAACAGAGGTCGATTGCCTGATTCAACAGTACAAACAGGATACGATCATAACCAACATTTGAGTATGCGACCCTTCGCTTGAATGAACTTAATGCAGACCTGTATGTGAGAGTTTTGCAACAAATTAGCATCAACAAACTGTACTTTTTACTGCAGATCCTCATAAAAGGTAGGATCATGTTGTCCAATGCATGCAGTAAGTAAATCTTATAACATACATAAAGCGTAATTCACCATCATCTTCCACCATCCGTCTTAGTAATGGAGGCTTTCCTTCATCTTCGTTAAGGAAAAGGTGTCGGCCCGTTTTCTTGAATATCCAATGAACACAGAGCCCAGCAGCTTTTTCAAAGGCAGTTACACCAAAAAGAAATGGCACCTGACAATTAGCTCAAAAATTAAATATTGCAAAAAACAACAATGACAGAGCAGATATTGTAGAGAGAAAAAGCAAAGCAGATCTTGTAAGATCAGGAGGGAGAAAACTCACAATCTTAATAATGCAAAAATAGACTTCAGAAAAAGAAGAATACTTGCTCATTCCTTAAGACCTAGACAACAGAAGAAGCATGGAAAAAGTTTTGCTTCTTGATCCTTCTGTTAGATAACTGAGCTATTCTCCTTTTCACAGTTCACAACATTAAATAGGGGATCAATATCTACTATTACTAGAGGGGATCCCTCCAGAATACTGACTACCAGCTAGGCAAGTAGATGATATAGTATGATACTATGATCCAGAATCATAATTAACTTGATAGTTCTAAAAACCACTGTAACACGCAGAAGAATGTAGTTTACAAGAAGTGCCGAGGTTAATCAAAGAGGTATCTTTCTTTTACATTTCAGAAACTTTGAGGTCTTCTTATCAAAAGAAGGATCAGAATCACACACAGGAAAACCCTGAAACAACTTCAAGGTTACTGAACAGTCAAAGCTACCATTAGATCTAAGGAGTTGTTAGCTAGATGGATCAGAATAAGATAAGTTAAATATCATCCCGTGTTGGTAGATTCCCTTGGACAACTAATCAATACGGAGGGACACAAACTGTCTGGAAATGAGGAATACTTCCTGTTATTTTCTGGTTCTTGCAGCTGTAAAACTTTGTAGCTTGAAGTAAGCTTTTCCAGGTCCTTCCTGCTGTAGAATAATTTTCCCCAAAATTAGATGCATCTTTCCTTTGTTTTTCCCCTTGATGCAGTGCATTCCTTGCTTCTCTATTTTACCTTACCATCTCAGTGAATTTATTGATATTCTTTTCAAGTTTTTTGTTGATTTTGTCTCGACACTTGCTACTTTACCAACTAAGAATGGAGATGATAGTCGAAGATGAGGAACCCATCATTTAAAAAGTTGGTGATAATATGTTCTTTTCATGATAGTTTTGAGATTCATGGAAAAACTTAAACTTATATACTGGGTGCTTTATGATTAGTTTTTTTTTATGGGGGAGTGCTTTATGATTAAACTGTTATAGTATGTTTTACACCAAGCACTAGACTCAACTGGATAAATGATGGTCTACCGGGATATCCAGACAGTAATCAAATACAATGATGTGTGAAATAGTAGCACCACCCATAAATCCCTGAATATAATCCATTACAAAGTGATTGTAATTCCATGATATTGAGGTACTAAGTCATCCGTAATCACTAACTAAATTTCATTGTTGACTGTGTCGACTGTCTCAAAACACCAAGAGACAGAGCCCCTCTCATCCAAGAGTAAGCTTCACCAGCTTAAAAAGACATAAGGCAAAGGCATAGATGCATAAATTAACCTTTCTTCCTCAGCAAGACATGATGAGGCCACTTTCTATCAAACAATATAATACTCGTAAAATTATTGGTGACAAAATAAATTCATACCTGCTTGTTACCCCTGGAACCCAGATGAGGTGAGGCAACAGTGATGAAATTTATTGGTGCCAGGCCGACTATTGTCCCCTTTGACCCTTCTTCACTGGTATCATCCAAGAATTTCTGCACATTGTCTGTTCGTGGAGGTCTATATAATTTCCCAATTGCATATCTTGCCACTACTCCTCCAACCGAATGTGCAACAAAAGAAATTTTCTTCAAACCTGGCCTTCTTTTGACCACATCAAGAACCTAACAGCCATATCATTACCATCAGCTATGATATACACATCATGTTTTGGAGAAAATATTAGGAAAAAGGAATGAGAAAAAACAAAAGAAAATCAAATCACATAGAAGCTATCAACCTCCTCAGCTAATCGCTCTCCCATTACATCCACACCATCCAACGATAGTTTAGCCATATTACGTTCACTGCCTGCCAAGAAAATTATGCTCATCGTTCATCAAAGAAGAAAATAATGTCCATCAAGACCATGCAAAATATGCTAGTGCTCGGCCATTATGAAGAAGGTAAAAACAGAGAAATTGATACATATACTAATAAGTTCCACATGAGCAGGAAAGGTAAGAAAATCTCTTTTTACAGAATAAGTTCTCTACCTATTCAATACAAGAACGCTCAAATTAGAAAAGGGAGGACCAATGAAGTTGGGAATCACAATCAGAGTAGACTTGAATTTTAGTATGCAATGCATGTGGAATAGGAGATTACACAGCATAAGAGGCAGAGTGTGGGAGGCAAGAAAAAAAGACTAGGTGACTGCCCACAGAAACAGAAGATAAAGTAAGGGAAACCAACTTACTTTGTCAATCAGCATAGCAAGCAAGAACAAATGAAAAGTTTTGATTTAGAGCAATAGCTACCAAATATTAGAAGGTGAGGATTAAAGGGTAGAATTACGTAACATACAGAAACAAAGTGCTGAAACACAACAGAAATGGCACTCAATATATACTTACAATGAACAAAAACTTTGTCGGGAAGATTCCGAACAAACTGCTCCGCACCAAACTTCCAGTCCGAAGCACTGTCGTAGTACAAGAACAGTAAACCCAGCAATAAATATAAATTTTTAAAACCAACACCAGAAAAGTACTAACTTATTTTGTAAGAATCCATCATTACTCCAGAAAAAACTTTTTTGTGGTGGTTATTTGACTTAAAACTGAATTAATAGACAGGAAACAGGATTGGCTAGTCAGCATTTTAGAGTGTGCTTGGGCTTTGATATGACGGAAAATGTATGAAGTCATTTTGTGGTGTTTGGTCAGCAGGAGAATTTTCCATCAAAAGGAGAAAAATATCTTCCCTCAATTATGAGCGAAATCATTTTCCTTCACAAGTATCTCATATATCGCTCCAACTAACAATTAACTATTATTATCAATCCTCAAAGACTACAATTTATTTAATCAAAATCTCAATGCAAAACACTATCCAAATCGTTGACAATATTATTAAACTTCAAATCATTTTTCTCATTGCCAGGCAAGGGAAATTCTTGTGATCTGGCTATCAATTGCTCACAATAAGTCCCAGAACTCCCCATAGAATGAAGCAATTGGAACAGCTCCAAATTTAGGACATTAATTTACAAACAGATAAGGAAATCTATAGCTTTACATGCTGATCGAAAGAAAAAGCAAAATATAATCAACTTGAATCTTCATCGAACAGATCAAATGCCTTAAAACTTAATTTCTCAGCAAACAGGATGCAAAAGTTGAGAAAAATGATATTAACGCACATTTCATAATCATAGAATTACCTTCCGAGAATACCGTGTACCATCATAACAAGATGATCGGCGGTAGAAGCATCAGACGGTTTAGAACTAAATACATCTTCTCCGCCGTTGAAGGTTTCCGACGAGGAAACTCCTCGGTTGTCTACTTTTCCGTTCTCCATTTCCTTTAAAACTTTATTGTAGCATTTGATGCACAGTTGAATTGATCAGAATTTTGGAAATAATTAAAAGGTTAGTACAGTTTAGGTCAGGTATTTAAAGATCTGGAGAGAGAAATGATAGTGACGAAAGAAACTGAACGATGAAGGAAGCTACTTTTAAAGGGGATAAAAAGTGATTTGCGACAAAAATAAAAAAGGTGTTGGCGAAGTTAAGAAATCTTCAAAGCTTAAATAAGGCATTATTTTTATTTAAAGAATATTTAAGAAGACGACAGATGTAAATAACACAAGTTTAAGCTAATATTTAAGGCGCAATCAATCGTTAATGCTGGTTAACAACACCATATAAATTTTGAACCGACTAATTATTACCTGATTTTTTATTTAGGGAATCGAATCAAAATCTATAAATATACATAAAAATATATAATGTAACTTTTTTATGAAAAGATTCCGGTGACTTAATGACATAGATATCATTTGATTCATATTCTTTTTATTAAAAGATAATATTAGAAATAATCTTGATTAACTGAACTTAAATGCATATCCAATCTTGCAATATTAGTGAAATACACTTCTAGATTCTAGTCAAATTTAGAGGAGTTTTCAACATTTTTTCTCGACTTTTTATTAAAAGTTTCATGCTCCTACTACATAAGTTTAAGACCACTTATTTTGTCATGTGATAGATTGTTAGTGTATCTAAGTTTAACTAATCAATAGAATAATGATTTTAAGACTGTCTAATTCAAAAGTAAACTAATAATTTGGGCTAAATTGAATTTTTTTAAAATTAATAATGATGACAATGAATAGTATTTGATAGATTTCCATTTATGATTCATTATTTAGGTATAACTTATAAGCAATGTAATCGTGCTTATTTACGGTTCATTCACACCGCCGACGAATCAGTTTGAGTTGGCGGTTTTGGTGTTGTGGTGGGATCCACGCGGCCTCAACCGAATCAGAAATGGAAATATTACTTTTTAATTTTATTATATTAATTTTTTAAACTTTTAAATTAAATCAAATAAAAGTCATTTGATTTGATTCGAACACCGACATAAAATAATTATTTCAAATGAGTATTAAAAATAAATAATTTTTTATTACTATTATATAATATGAATGGATCCAAATTTTATATTATATTTCAATATTGTTTCAAAGTTTTTGTATATTTGAATTGCATAATTATAAAGGTTCTTTCACATGTTTAACATTAACAAAGTACTATATAATTTTAAATAAAATGATCAACTAGGAGGATAAATCATTGAAAAGTAGACAGATGTCTTTGGAAAGAAAACTAAAAATCGATAATGTATTACACCATATCATATGAGTGTTTGATAATTAAACTTTTAAAATGTTGGGTGTGGACATGTTTTTAAGAAATGAACTTTAATAGTACCATAATGCATGTGAAATAGGTAGATTAAAATCAAACTAATGATTAAAAAAGATATAAAATGTGTATAATTTGATTTGATTTTTTTCTTTAAGAATCTTTAGTAAAACAAAAATCAAATTAAATATTGTCTTTTTCATTATTTGCTTTCGATTTGAACTAAATGGGAAAGTTTTGATATTAAGAATTTTAAAAGCACGAGTAATTTTACTTTATGTAAATTATTTCAGTATACGAACAATAAAACATGACTACAATTCATTCAATTTATTTTTGTGAAAACTTATAATTTCCTACTCAAATAATATTTGTGTCTTTATTGATTTTTTTTCTAAAGAATATTTGAAAGCTAAACTTAACAACCAGAACAATTTATTTATTTATTTAAAAAAAAACAAGAGATAACAAAAAAAAAGGAGATAAAATCGGATAAAAGTTATAGTAAGTTATCGTTTTTAATTCATTCATCTAGGCTAAAAATTACTTGATTTTAGAAGTATTTTTTTTAAAATAGTTTTTCAGAAAAATGTTTTTGAAAAAAATCAATTCTATGTTTGACCAATTTTTAAAAAAAACACTTTCGAGAGTCAAATTATGAAAAATGACAAGTATCAATGCACTTTTAATATTAAGATTATTTTATAATATATATATATATATATTTATTTTTAATTTTAATTTTTTTAATTTTTTTAATTTTAATTTTAGAAGCAAAATTTAACTTCTTCTCAATAACAACAAAAATTATTTCTGCTTCCATTTAAAAATAATTTTACTAATTAGCCAAACACCTAAGTTTTTTAAAATAAAATGTTTTTTTCTCAAAAGAGGTGATTTTGGCCTCTCATCATTAGTGTCAAACAGATTCAAATATCATCGATATTTATCATTTCCAGAGACCTAAACTAGTTTGTAAGTTAATTTTTATAGTATAACTAACATATTATTTAATAATATTTACATGATTTTCTGGAAAAAATTGTATACTCATCGATATAGGTACACGCAAAGCGTGTATTCTAGAACTTATTGAAATATATAATCATCTCTTTTAAGAAAAATAAATTCTAAAGTTATTTATTTAAGTATATTTTTAATAATAAATAAGAAAATAATATTTTAGGATGAAATGAAAAAAAAAATGATGCTACTATTAATTTATAAGAATAGGATTTTATTAAATCAAAGGGATAATGGTTTGAAAAATACCTTAATTTTGGT
>JAJOOS010020890.1:0-24179 GCA_029582725.1 Solanum chiquidenum | reverse complement strand
CTTAGTCCCTATTTCCCGTTAATTAATGTTGAATGTACTTCCGCGACCGATGAAGTGTGATGACAAGTTTGAGAGGCTTGTTTGGGGTTCCTTCGGGTTCCTCATTCGCCATGTCACGTCTAGGCCCTAGGCTTGGGTCGTGACAAAATATTAGTTGGAATTAATAAATAATGGGTATTTTTATAAAATATAAAAGTTTGGGGTAATTTTTAAATTTTTTAAAATTCTCAATTATTAGAACTTGGCTCAAATACTAGGTTTTTCTAGTATTTGGGAACTTGTGATACTTGACAAATATATTTGTCAAGTTATATAACCAAACATCACTTCCCAAGTTTTTCCTAAGTATTCTTAGGGTCAAACGGGTTCTTATTCTTATTTTTAGCCCATTAAACTGAAAAATTGAATTAAAAAAATCATAAAATTGAAAAGGCCCATTAAACAAGCCCATAACAGACAAAGTCAAATTTAATAGACCGAAATCAAACTGAACCAAATTATAAAAAATCGAACCGAACTTAATTAATACGATTCAATGTTTAGTACACCAAAATCCTGTAACCAAAAATCGAAATAAAAAAATATAAACCGAATCGAAATATGAATGTCCACCCCTAAGTTATAGGTTTTAAAATATTATTTTCAATATTTTACTATTATAATATAGTACTTGAAAGTATTTTATTTTTAATCTTATTCAAATACTACAATGGGGTGAGGTTTTTTTTTTATGTCTAAACAAGCACTTTCATGTTCAAAAGATGCAAGTTGTGAAAATGAGGATGATGCGAAGGATGTGCTGGTATACCCCTCTATCCCATATTATAATTGATCATCTTACTAAAAATAATTGTCTCATATTAGTTGTCCACCTTACTAAATCAAGAAAGCATTAATTAAAATTTTCCTATATTACCCTTGCAATTAATTCTTTTTGAAAGTGTTCACATTTGTTTGTAAAATTTTCAAGATATTTTTAAGGGGTGAATTAGTAAAATTATCTTCTTATATATGATTTCTTAATATGCGTGTAAAATGGAAAATGACCAACTAATATCGGAGGAAATATAAGATTAGGAATAAAGATATTCGAGTCAAGGTGGGTGTGGCCTTCATTGTGAATGAGATGAGTAAAGCGAGGATGAGATATATAGTTTGGGTGTGTGAAGAGGCATGCGTAACTGCTCCAGTAAAGAGTTGCAAAAGGTCGGATATAGTGGGTATAAGAAGAGGTAGAAGTATGACGAAAAAGTATTAAGGGAAGGTGATTAGAATAAATATGACGCAACTCTAGCCTACCCAGGATATGACCTTAGATAGAAGGGAAGAATAATAGGTAGCAGTGTATTGTCTTGATGTTCGATCTGTTCATATTAGCAGTGTATTACTCATGTAGTTTCTTATCCTAATTCACTTGATGTTACTATTTATTGATTCTTTGTGCCTAGATTATTTTATTGTTTTGTTACAATTTATTGTTTTTGTTATTGTTTGTTGTTTCTTGTACTCTTGTTACTCCTTTGTTTTCGACCTATTTTCTCTTGAGTTGAGGATTCATCAGAAACAGTCTCCCTTGCATTTCATTATTCCAAACTTCCGGTCGCATTTTGTTTTGTTGGCTTTTTTTTTCCCTCTGTTTTTCCTTTTCTTGTTTATATACACAGACTAGACAAAAATTATACAGAGATTATATATAAATATACATTGTATACTATAGGTATATAATATTTAGGTTAAAAAAAGAGGCGGTTACCAAAATAAAGTGTATAATAAGAGTATTCTATACATATAAATTATACAAAAAATATATATAGAGATTATATATGTGTATGCATCGTAAATGGATCAAGAAAGAGGAGGTCGCTCTTGACTTGACAAGCTATAAGATTGAACATTGAATTATGCGGAAGCTGAGAAATAATAAGCATTGGTTGAACTTCTGAAAATAAAATAGTCTTCACAATTAGATACTGAATAAACACTATGAAACAGTAGTATGTTTTCTTCATATTTTTGGAATTTTTCCTCAGCATGCCCTTTTATTATTTTTGCATTAAAAATTTGAAAGAACATATAAACATTAATCAAATTCATTTGTTGATTATATATTTTTATTCAACCTAGGATATCTTTTCTTGCTTAATTTGCAAAGCTAAGTAAATTTCTTTTCCAACCTTCAGTACTTTGCTTAGCAGTTGAGCTTGATTGTGTGCCAGAAAGATGCCTTCCTTTCCAGTTTCCACTTATCTGATCAAGCAGCAACAACGACAACGACAACAACAACTAAATAAGCCTCGATCCAAAGTTAGTTGGAGTCGACTATTAATCATCACTATACATTTCGTTCCATTTAGACTCGTCTCGTTCCAATATCCAAGAAAGTAGGTTCTCTAATCTTTAGAAGTTCTATAAATTCTCTACTTCAAAGAAACAACTTGAAGAAATACAATCCTGAAAAACAGCCAGATGGACCTAAGAAATGAACTTCTTGATCATACATTCTTCTTATAGTATTCCAAGTACCTGAGTGATCAGTACAAAGATTAAAGAGAAGGTCAGGCAAACAATAAGATAGCTAGGCATTCAATGACTATTTTCAATAATACTCCCCCGTTTCAAATTTGTTTGTCTTACCTTCCTTTTTATTCCATTTAAAAAAGAATGTCTCTTTCCTTTGTTTCGGCAACTCTTTAATTCTAACTTTCCACGTGACATGTTTAAGATCACAAGATTCGAAAGTCTTATTTACTTTCTTAAACTTTGTGCCTAGTCAAAACTAGACAAACAAATTGAAACGGAGGGAGTATCAACAATTAATGTTATCTTACATTCTTACTATCTGTTTTCTTATTCATGAAATTGAAGAAACAGGTTCCTTTTCATGCTGGACTAGTATCCAATCCTTGGTGTGCGGTGCCCCTTGTGGCGCACACTGATTTGGCTTCCAAATACATTTCTGAACAGATAGCATCAGGTACAAGAATAGATTCTTCTTTAAAAAACTTCTAATGCACCTTTCAAGATGCATAGATTTTTGGCTGATCAGATACTACACTACTTTCTCTTTCAGATCTAAGGGACAACTGAGATTAAAAACAAAACGACAATTGGAATTAGTTGGCTGGAAGACATGACAGTAAGATGATGAATATAAAGATATATAATGCATTCAAGTCAATGTTTAAGATCATATACTGACAGTTAAAAGCAATCAGATATGACTAAACTTTCATGTTGAAGCACATACCTTATTAAACAGTTCTACTGGTGGATGCATTGGAAGCCTCGTATCGACTGTAGAATTACAATCCTGTGGAAGGATAGGACATAAGAGCCTCATGTAACAGCAGAGAAAGAAACTATACTTAATGGAAGATCGATAAAAGTAAGCAAAGTGATTGTGCATTACCATAGAGGTTGTACTTCTTTCTCCAATGTTTTCACATATTCTAGTATCTTCGCTACTAGGGAAGATCTGTATGAAGACATGATATAGTTTCACAATTAGCATATTCCATAAACTCTAAAAGAGAACACAAAAGACAGCTCACTTGGTTAGATTGATGGTACCTTGTTGCATCTTAAAGCTTTTGATTTGATCGATGTTACAGAATTCCCCTGCTTCGCAGCATTCTGAGTGCTTGGTCTGAGAAAATAATGCAAACATAGGTGTGCTTAAACCATCTGGTGGATCATAAAAGTAAAATGGATGATCTACATAGTTGATTCTTTATTCCGCAAGGAGATTACAAATGATCCCTGGAGGATATACTTTTGAAGAGATGATGTGAGTTTTTAAAATAGTTACTTCAGTTTAATCAAAAAACAAACAAAATACAACTTAGTATACGCGAAATTCTTCTCATTCAACTACTGGATGAGGACAGAAACCTATCAATCCAACCTTTTAAAATCCACAGAAGTGCTAAGTACCGCAGACTCAGTGTTTTGGCTGTTTGACAACTGCAATAACCCAACATAAAGATATTAGCTTCTATCAAATTTATATAGCTTTCAGAATTCATCATTTAGTTGTTTAGTTTTTAAAATATTCCGTAAAACTCTCTACATATACAGGCAAATCCGTATGTGTGAAACTGAGTGAGACTAACTGATAGTTGTACAGTAAATTTTTTTTATATGTCATTTAAATTCTATGTCAAAATTTGCTAATGCTCTATAAGAAAGCTGTGGAAGGACAGTGACCTACATTAGCATATGAATTTCTCGAGGCCCTCTCCATAGTCTTCAACTTAAAAACCTAAAAACATTAACAAGTAGATTGAGATTGGTAAGTAATGCAACACAATTTCTTTCAAGTCTTCATCGATTTAACAGTAATGAGGAGAAATGGAACGGAGGATAAAGCTATGTGTAATTACATGAAACTCTGTTGATCTCAATGCGGTCTTCGGATGAGGAGGTAATACAGGATCTTTGAGAATCTAGAGAAAGCACAAAGAACAAGTCTTAGATGAGAGATTTGAGTAAATTATATGCTAATGCTGTTAAAATAATTTTATAGAGTTTTGGAAGAGAGCAATATCTCAAACTACCAACTTTTGTGTTCAAGGGTTGTGCTTTTGAAGGTTGGCCTTTAGCTTTTGCATTTTCACTTGACTCTGAATCATTCTTACACCTGAAATTTTTAGAAACAAATCAAAAGTTGATCATTCAACTGTTAGTAAAGGGATAAACAACTCAAGAAATCCACCGAATTAAAATTCGTGAAACAATCTGAGCATCTATGCCCCAAAATCTGTAAAGAGTGACTAAAGTAGCCAAGGATGTGCTTTTATACCCTATGTGGGATACTATACTTCTCAACTACATACCTTCGTCTTAGCGCCCTCTGCATGGTTTCCAGTTGAGGATCTCTAGGAATAGTGACCTTCACAATAAGAACGTGTCAAGTTAGATAAACTTGAAACCAGAATAAATATTCTACAAACAGCAAAGGGAGATTCATGAGGTGTTAAATATAACATCTTTCAATAACGATTTTAATCATTCACGTTAGACTTTTTTGGATATCTTGTGAATAGCAAACTTTGATTCTTTAAATGAGCAACATGGTTGGAAAGATAAAATGATGAAGAAAAATTATTTCAAGAGCTTACATATAAATGATAAGTTTTTGTACTGTTAGCGAAAGCAGATCAACACAAACTGCTGAATTTTGTCACAAGCAACTCACTCTGACTGCCTAACAAGCTTCACTTGGCTTGACCTTTTACACAATATAAGACTAACTCAACTAAACCACCATCAGGTACTGAAAATGTATCGACAACTTCTTACATTAAAGTTGTATATGTTACTTAATGTTTCTTAAAAAGGAAAGTCCACACCACAGCTAGACATGTAATTTTTGAGATTTTAAAACAATAGTTATAGCTCAAGAAACTGTCTCAACAACTTTTTTTTCCTCTTAAATATGTCACACAACCTTACTGTTGTCAGTTGAGAAAAAAAGTGAAGATATTGTGTATATCTAAGGAATTTCAAACTTTTAGCTTCATTTGTATCTGACCATAACTACATCTGACTGGGACTTTCCTCAAGTAGACCGAGTTCACAGTGGATAGACTACCGTAGTCCTTTGGCAATACCTTTTCAAGTCATCAGAACTCATAAGGCATTGCAACAAAGATCTATGTTCCAATCTAAACTTGGAATACACAGGGTAAAAAAAAAATCCCATGGACGGAGTTAAAGCAGACGGAACATTAAATTGATAGAGAATTCATTACATAGACTAAATCAGAATTCCTTCCCTTCTGTTTTTGGATAGTGTTAGAGTCCATAGAGCAGTTTCAATCACACTATAACAGAAATAATATCAACAAAAAGTAACTAATGCATGTACCTTACGCAGATAACCACTCTCTAGCTTTTGTCTTTTGGTAGCTAAATTAAAAGATACTGAAGAATTCCATGAGCTTCTCTCATCGGCATTGCTTGGTGGTTTCTGGGACCTAACAATTGAGCAATGAGAAACATAGCAAAAGCTAAATACTAGCAGGTTTAGTCAAGTTAAATATGGTTCAAGAAATAACCTACAAGTGAAAACGACCAACAAATTGAACAGACGGGAACTTGACAAACATACACAAGCCTGAAGAGGAATTTTACAGTAATTTTTTTATGTTCAATGTTTTTGATTGAAGTAGTTAGAGATCAGAAATCATTTGGCAAGAATGATTATAAGACAAAAAATTTAAAAGTCACTTACGCAATATATCACCCTTGAAATAAATAAAAACTTTCAAAAGAAGTTGGAATATCTTTTGACATACCTTAATTTAGCCAAATGACTAGCAGTGGGATTCATTAAAGTTGAAACTCTAGCTTTGAAAGATCTGGTCTCTGAGTTTATCTTAGCTTTAGGACTTTCATGAGCCATTTGATCAATGGATAATGGTTCTGAAGACGTAGAAACAATACAAGTTTATGTTACACTCCGATATCAACTAAAAGGGAAAACTAAAAAACCTTAGCAAACAAATAACTAGAGAGTCATTCCCAAAAAGTGTTGCTAGTGCCTAGTAACCTAACCTTCAATTTTCGATGAAACAGCAGAACCGGTGTGAATATTTGAGGAGTTGCTGCTGCTTGATTTTGCGGTTTGTTCTTCTGGTAACCTGGAGGGACCAAGTGAACATTCTGCTGCTGCGGTCTCCTTCACCAGATTTAACTTTGCAACGAGAGCTAAGAAGTTCCAAAAGCAACAGAGGAGAAAAAGTGAGGACAGTTATAAACCAGTACCACCAAACAAATATTCTCCTTAGCGGATCAATATAAAAAACAGTTAAAGGGAAGAGCAAGACCGAATCAAAATTGCACGAATACTGAAACAACAATAAGTTAAACAATAAAATACACTTATTGCTTTAGAAAAAAAAACACAAGTATTCCCTCTCTAATATAATCTTTAAGATTTGTCAGGTATAAGGGAAGCAACAACAACAACATACCCACTGCAATCCAACAAGTGAGGTTTGGGAAGAGTAGGATGTACACTGGCCTTACCCTACCGGCTACCTTTATGGGTTAGAGAGGTTGTTTCCGATAGGTAGTGAATTTAAAAAAGAGTTCTCTCTTTAATGCTTTTGATGTAGTAGTGTTCACAAAAATTCAACAGTAAGCTGTTAGATGAGACAATTCAACAGAGTTGTAACTTATTATGTTTCCTTTAAAAGGTCATTTTCGAAAACATCATATTAAGAAAACTTCACTATAACCCTGAAATGTCCAATATAACTTTTGATTTTGCATAACACAAGATCATAATAAACTGGCCTTTCTTCAACTTAATTAACCACAAAGTATTGAACAACTCATACACATTTTCTTCTTCTTCTTTTTTTTCAAATTAAAACCTGATAGAAAAATAACATGATGATAATCAAACTATACATTCTTTTTCTTTTTTCTCATTATGCCGTGAATGAAATACAAGAATATAAATTAGATAACTTGCACGCAAAATAATCAACCATAAAAAAAAACAAAAAAATCATTTATGTATGTCTTACGAGAAGGCGGATAGTTGCCTGCAGTTTCAAACCAACGTTGGGCTTGTGCAGCCTGAAAAGGCGACTCCGCGGTAGAGAAATCATAGAAAAACGCGGCGTCATACTCATATTCCCAGTCAATTTCTTGCAATTCATCCGAACATTCAACACTGAAATCATCCATTTCTCCTTCCATTTGCAGAATCTCCTGTTTTTTTCAAAATGCAAAGTTTTTCTAATGACCAGAAATTCATATAAAATAATCATAGGTTCCCATTTCCTTAAAAGAATGTAAACTATTGAAAATGTGGTAGAGGTGTATATTTGAAAGTGACCTTTCATGGAGGAAGGTGAAAGTGAAACAATAGAAAGGCGTCAGTTTAATTGTAGCGCGAAACGTTAGGATAATACCAGACATTTTAATTTGTTTGTATGGTTCTGACTTGACACAAAATATTAACAATTAAAAAAAATATTCATGATCAGTATAAGTATTTGTGATTTATATTCTGCAAGATAAAAAAAAAATCCTTAACATGACTTTCAATACTACGTGTTACCAACTAAATCAATATATTTATTATTAATTCTCAAAGTGAAATAAGAAAAACATTTTATACAATAGTTATATAGGGCATTTAGATGATCTGTTGGACTGGATAAACGGAACAGTTAAGCAATGGATGGAAAAAGAAAAGGCAAAAAATAATTCTACAAAATAAGTCAAACCAGGATATTCCTAATCTCTGTCTTTAGAACCAGAAATAGAAACAATAATTCCACAATTTTTTATCACCCAGAGCAGTGAGGGATGGATATGGTACGATAGATATCGAAATCAAAATATTTGAGATATATTTTAAATTTTCTTGGTATTCGATATATATTTGATATTTATAAAAATAACTTTGAAATATTGAATATCATATCGAAGTATATAAAATTATATGTATTATTTAATTATTATGATACTAATAAATTTACATCTTATATTAGTACAAAAATTATTTAGATGTTGCAACTTTGATTACACTATTGTAATTGAAATGTTTTTTTTTGTGTAATTAGTTAACAAAGAGAATTGCTTGTACTTTCTCTTACATATTTCTATATGTTTAAGTAGTATGATATAACTGAGAGGTTTTGTAAAAATTTGAAGTCATAATTATCTATTATATGATTATATGTAAGTCGAAATCGAACAAGTTATAATTTCTGATTTATCATATCGTAAAATATTGAAATCAAACTTAAACATATTGAATCATACCGCATTAATTTGATATGAAGACAATATAATAGCTTTAAATTAAAATTATCACACTAATGTTTTTATATCGTCTTGTACCATAACATGCCCACCCCTAACCTAGAGGCTAGAACTGTTAGTATATCTGTGTTCCAACCAATAAATTGAAAAAATAGAAATAGGCTGGAAATATTTAAAAAAAAAACTCATTTTTTTAAAAATTATCTAAGGCCAGAGAATTCATTGTGCGTACTTAAGAAATTTAATCCCCTCATTATATTCAAGATATTTGATTATTTCATCTCTGAATAAAATGAATATACATGTGGCAGGAGTAATGGTACCTCAAATGTGTATAACCTCATGCTGTAATGTTTGTAGCTTGGACAGAAATCTGAGAGATTTGATCCACAGACTCTCTTTGGCTTCTTGTTGAATTTGTGGTCTTTTTTCTGAATTATGAGATCCCTAAATATAGTTGTAGGATGAAAAATTGAGATGAGAACAAATCTTTTTGATGAATCAGATTAAAATAGCATGAGCATATTTGATCAATCAAAATATGTCACTTGTACACGTGACATAATTTCATTTGCCTTTTATTTGACTGGGCATGTTACGACATTTTGGCATGTGGCATAATTTAATTGGTTCTTTCACTTGACTTAGCGTGGCACGTCATTTATCACATGACACAAAATTAAGTATTTTAAATAAGATATCATCATTGACTTTTTTTCCTCAAAAAAGCGTCTTCTCAATATTATTCAAATAAAAATCGACTACATCAGAAATAAAAGATGAGAGGACAAACCCCTATTCCATCGGCCTAGACATAAAAACAACCACCTAACTAAAGCATTAGCAACTTGATATATATGTTGATTTTCTATTTAGAGAAGTTAATATTAACAGAAATTATTCATTAATGTGTCTTGAAATTAAAACAGATCCTATATTTTTTACTTGAAGTTTTACATGTTCTTACACTTATTTTTATGTGTTTTAGTGCTCAATATTATTTTATAGGTTTTAGATATCCAAATAGACAAAAGGAGAATTTTTTTTAAAAACAATTACAAGAAAAAGAGTGTTCTATGATCATAGATCAAATAATAGACTACAGATCAGATCATAAAAATATTCAGAGGGTATATCAATAAGACTAGAGATGGTCAAGTCACGAGTCAAAATACAATCATAAATTTCTTCTGTAATGAGTCAACAATTTAGTTTTAGATTTTAGTAATTAGTTTAGAGATTTTTGGACAAGTTTCAAGGTTTTTTCTCTCTAGCTTGTTGAATGAAGACCACCATCATTCCTTTCAGTTTTAATATTCAAGGTAAGTTTATAAGTTGTCTTAACTTATATTCTTATTGTTTACTCTACAATATAAGTAGCTAAATTCTCTACTAAGATTGTGAAATCCAATTTAGTTATAATGTTCATAAGATTTTTGTGTGTGGCAATGATATTATGGTAGTAAGATATCAAACTTCTTTTCGTTCTTAATTATTGATTAGTGGTTGTGAATATTAACTTCTTTATAATATCTTAATTTTGCTTGAGAGGATTAAGATTTGGTAGATGAATTTTTGCATGAACTCGAGGCTCCAACATACCTTTGTTTGACAAATTATCATTAGGAATAATAGAATTTACTTGATATAATCGGTTTCTCTTATTCAAATAACCCATATATATAGTTATATGGTTACCATATGGGGATAGATAATTCAAATAACAAAAAAAGATTAAGTGACAATTAGAGCCGTCAATATGGGCTATGTCCGTAGGGCTGGCCTAGCCTAACCCGTGATTTGATAGGGTTGGGCTACAATTTTTGGAGCCCATTAAAGAAAAAAACTTTTTTAGCCCGGCCTAAATAAGTCTGCCGATTTGTGGGGCTTGAGAAATATGGATAGGGCCGGTCCGTGGATCAAATAAAAATAAAAAATAAAAATAAAATAGAGTATTAAAAATAACAAGAGTCTAAACTCAAAATCTATTTAAAGTTTGAAATATTACAATTTAAATACAAATTATGTTTATAAAATATGTACTACATAACATAAAAATTCCCTAAAATTTCTTGGGAATCACTACATAGGCCATAGCCTATGGAATATTGTCATAGTTTTTGTGTTTTATTATGATCATTGTAAAATAATTAGGATAATATTTCTATGTAATTATTTATGTTTTTACTTGAAATCAAACTTAATAAATATTATAAAGATAATTTTATTTGTGTATTTGATTAACAAGTAGTAACACTAACACCATATAATATTGTCTTGTCGATATTTATGATAATATTTTTAATTAAAAATTATATAAAAAAATATACTGTCTTAAAAGGATTGGCCCGGCAAAACCCGTAGCCCACGTACTTGTGGGCTGAGCCGACCATTTTCTGTCCCACACAAAAAATGGGCTAGCCCAACCTGACCCGTCAAATTTCAAAGCATGTATGGGTTAGCCAGAATGGGGTGAGCCAACCCATATCGACAGTAACAGTACAAAGATTAAATACGTATCTAGAACTCGAATATTTTTAATGGTATGAAAACCAACTAACAATGTAGCCATTAATGAGATGCAACTTTATTAATTTACTCAATATAATTTTACATTAATGAGATACAACCTTATTACTTTACTCAATATAGTTTTACATTCATTAGTTATTTACTGTAATCTTTAATCTTTAATTATACAAAATCTTTTCAATCCTTATATGATAGAAATTGACTAACAATTTGACATTAGTCCAATAGTAAGCGATTTATATCTATTCTTTATGAAATTTGATTTCAACCTTGTTGGAGTTATTATATTTACATTCGACTGCATTATATTATCTTAAAATGTATCTTGATCGTATAAAACCGCTTCATTAATGTCTTACCATCATAAATAAGAGGATTAAAATAAAAATTATTTAAAATATTTCCTTAAAGGATTGATAACTAACTAATTGTCTCTTTCAATTACCACACGACTATTAAGAATTAACAAAGCCGCTCTTCAATTAACTGAGAGCTTTCCAAATACTTATAATCTCTGTAAATAATTAACTAAATACTTATTTGCGAACCTTTCTTTGCCACCGCCCACCAGTGAAATCTCTTCTAGCAACGCATATCAATATTTCCATTCCGACAATTGTATTATATTTCCTCCATTTTAAAATTCACACACTTTTTCTAGTTCAAATTAACTTAATTATTCAATCTTCAAAAATAATTTTAAAATTTTCTTTCATTTTTGGCCTTTATTGGGATTTTCTGTGTAATACGTTCAAGAAACTCTAATTGCTTTGAAGTATTGGGGTAGTTATCATAATTAATGTTTAGTTATTCTGAGGAGTAATTTGACAATAATTCAAAAGGATAAAAATGAAAAGTAAGTCTAATTAATGTCTTAAAGTCCGTTTGGATTGACCGAAAAAAAAAGGTTTTTAAGTTAAAAAGATAAAAAATAAAACTTAATGACTTTTAAGTCAAAAAAATAAAAAAATAGGGAGAATGTTCCTTTTGATTTTTAACTTATTTTAAGTTATTTTTAACTTTGTCAAACACTCTCAAAAGTTAAAAATGACTTAAAAGTAAGTTTGACAAACTTTTAAACTAATTCAAACAACTCTTAATATTCTTTTCTTAAAAGTAATGCAATACTCCAACAATTTATTTATTTTGATATGGAAAGAGTATTTAATTTTTATCATTTAGTAATTTGATTTTCAGTGAATGAAACAATCTGCGATGATAACAAGGGTGGATTTTCTATGTAGCCTAAACTCTTTTTGCTTCTAACGTTGTTTAGAAATACTCCTCACTATTCCATATTAGTTGATTACTATACAAAAAATAATTATCTCATATTAACTGATCATCTTATTACTCCTTCCGTCCCACAATACTTGTCCACTATACTAAAAATACATGTCCAACAATACTTGTTCACTTTATAAAATTCATAGATAATTTTACACTTAGTTCTTAATTTACCTTTATTATTAATTATAATCATTTTCCTATTACATATTTCCAGACATTGTATTTATTATATTCAAAGGGTGATATAGTAAAATTACCCTTCTATTTATAGTTTCTTAAGGGGTGTGTCAAGTCAATAGTGAATAACTATTGTTGGACAGAGGGAGTAAATCAAGAAAGTCTTAATTGATTTTTTTCCATATTACCCTTACAATTAATTCTTTGTGAAAGTGTCCTTGTTTATAAAGTTCCAAAGAAGTTCTTAGGGGTGAATTGATAGAACTATCCTTTTATTTATGATTTCTTAATATACGTATAAAAAGAAAAAATAATTAACTAATATGGATCCGAGAGAATAATGCATTTCACCGAGTAATGAATAATGATTTCCTTGACGTGAAGACATCATAGAAAGACTTTTATAAGAATTCATTTCTTATTTCACCAATTAATCATAAGTCATCAATAATCCTCTCAAAGTTAGTATGTATTTTAAGAGACAATGAAATGGCTCCGAATAAATTTTCAAAAGCTGTAATGTGCACTGATAATACATTCCCTTACTATATATCCCAATGCCACATCCAAACACCTTCTCGTAGCATAATAATCAATGAAATCTGTCTAATCATCTTTACTTTGGACACAATATTTTTTGAAAAAAATTTCATAAATAGTAAAGATAACCGACATAATAAGGTTTTATACTTATAGTGAAGTTATTTATGAACAATGATGAATTAAGAAGAAGATGAAGATTAAAGAGAAGAAGGAGGAGAAGAATAGAGAGAAGGAGGAGTAACTTTCTTTCTTGTTATTCAATCTTATTGTAGTTACATTGTAGATCTCCTCTTTATAGTAGTTGTGATATGTGATCCTAACCGATTTACAACTAATTGTAACTGACTAACTAATTAATAGAAAGTTAGTTACACAGTGTTACTGGTTAGGGAACACATACAAAGGACCAGGTTCACACATTTGATTCTGCCTTGTTCTTCTTATTCTCAACACTCCCACTCAAGCTAAGAAGTGAGAAGATGTTTAGAACTCCTAGCTTGGAGCTGAGATGTTGCAGTTGCAATTTTGTGAGTCCTTTAGTGAGTAGATCAGCTGGTTGATCTTGTGTAGGAATGTACTTGGTAGATACTAACCCTCGTGTGATTTTCTCTCTTATAAAATGACAATCAATCTCAATGTGTTTGGTCACCTCATGATAGACTGGATTGGCTGCAAGTTGCATAGCATCTTTGCTATCAGTATGTATGTTGATAGGTAGTGAAACTTCAATGCTAAGTTCCTCCATTAAACCTTTCAGCCATATAATTTATGTTACAGTGATTGCAATGCTCATATATTCAGCTTTAGCTGAACTTTTAGAAACAATTGTTTGTTTATTTGACTTCCATGAAACTAGAGACCATTCATACTGCACAAAGTAACCAGTTATTGATCTTCTTGTTAGAGGGAAAGAAGACCAATCTGCATCACAATAAGCAGTGATAATATTCTTTAAGTAGCTGGACAGTCGTAGGCCTTTCCTTGGTTGGTTTTTCACATATTTCACAATCATTAATGCTACAGTCATATGTGACTTCTTAGGCTGTTGTAGAAATTGACTTAATGTTTGAACCCCATAGGAGATATCAAGTCTTGTCATGGTTAAAAAGAGTAGTTTGTCAACTATCCTTTGATAAGCTCCTTGATCAGTTAATGGATCATCTTCTGTCATTTGTTTATCTTCATCATACTGTTTGGTAGTCAATTTTGAGTTGGTATCAATTGAAGTTCTAGCTGGTTTAGCTACACTTAGACCAGTTTCAGAAATTAATTCTAGTGCATACTTCCTTTGATGCATTAGAATACCTTGCTTTGATCTGGCAAACTCAATACCTAAGAAGTACCTTAAATCTCTCAAGTCTTTCATTTTGAAAGCTTGCTTCAACTGACCCTTTGTTTCTTCAATTAGAAGTAGACCACTTCCAGTGATCAACATATCATACACATAGATGAGAACAAGTACCATGCCTATTGTTGTCTTTTTGATGAACAAAGAGTGATCATATCCACTTTGTTTGAACTCAAATTTCAGTAATGCCTGAGAGAGTTTTGCATTTCATTGTCTTGATGCTTGTTTTAGTCAATGGAGGTATTTAGTGAGTCTACACACTTTATTCTCCCCCTGACTCTTAAATCACTGAGGAAGGTCCATGTAAATCTAATCAGGTAAGTCCCCTTGTAGAAAAGCATTGAACACATCCATATGATGAATGTGCCATTGCCTTTGAGCTGCAATAGTTAGTATTGTCCTCACAGTCTTCATCATCACTACTGGATTGAATGTCTCCTTATAATCAATACCTTCTTTTTGGCTATAACCTTTTGCTGCTAGCCTTGCCTTATACATCTCTATTTCACTCGTGCTCTTATATTTAAATCTTATAGATCCATTTGCAACATATACACATCTTTCCCTTTGAAAGAGTAACTACTTCCCATGTATAATTATTTTGTAGTGCATCAATCCCAAATTGCATTGCCTCAACCCACTTAGGATCAGTAACTACTTCTTTGTAGGTGGTAGGTTCTGTATTGGCAGGGATCTTAGACAAATATGTTTGATATGAATGGTTTACATGGTCATATGATAGGTATTTATCCAAAGAATATGTAGTATGTTGAGCATGGAGAGATACAAAATATTTCATCCATAGTGGTGGTTTCTTTCCCCTTGCAGATCTTCTATTTTCTTCTTGTATCACCAATGGACCATGTACATGAACCTAATCTCTATTTAGTGCATGATTATTGGTTTCTGCAGATATTTCCTCAGATGAATCTGTTCCCTGAAATTGAGATTGATCAACAATGAGTAGCTGATGTAGTGAGTTAGTGACAGAAGCTAGTTGTCCATCATTTACACTAGTGAATCTGAACAAAGGTGTATGTTGTTGATCTTGTGTTTTGAAAGGAAATATATCTTCCTTGAATATCACATCACTGTGTACAAAGAAAACATGAGAAGTTAGATCATATAACAAGTAACCTTTTTTAGTAGTTGCATAGCCTAAATAAACAACCATTCTGGACCTACTCTTTAGTTTATCAGTTTCTTGTATAATTTTAGCAAAAGACAAACATCCTAACACTTTGAGATGTTACACTATATGTTGCTTTCTAAATAGCTTTGCAAAAGGAGTTTTGTTATTAATAATATGACTAGAAATTCTGTTTATAATACATACTGCAGCTTGTACACATAAATCCCAAAATTTAATAGGAATGTTTCCTTAAAACCTAATAACTCTCGTAAGCTCAAGAGTGTGTCTATGTTTCCTTTCAGCAATATTATTTTGTTGAGGGGTATAAGCACATGTAGTTTGATGTACAATGCCTAAAGAAGTAAACATGGTTGAGCACATATTATTCAAGAATTTTGTACCATTATCTATTCTTATGCACTTACTAGTTTTATCAAATTGTGTTTTAATATGTACTAGAAATTGTTGAATAATGGTACACATATCAGATTTTAGTTTCAATAGAAAAATCCATGTATATCTAGACATGTCATCTACCACAGTAAGAAAGTATTTGTTTTCATCATGAGTGAATGTTTTATAAGGACCCAATAGATCTATGTGAACTAAATCAAAACATGCAGAACTTTTAGAGGTGCTAACTGTGAAAGATATCCTTGTTTTCTTAGCACAAGGACAAATAGTGCATTTATTGATTGTCTCAGTTATAATACTTAAATTTGATGACAACAGCTTCTTTAACACTGAACTAGATACATGCCCACATCTTCTATGCCACAAGTCTATATCTAGTTTAGAATCTACTCTTAGTAATGGAATAGAACAACTAGTTGCAATATTGACATGTATTGAACTTGTATTGCTTGATAGTATGCATAGACCACCATCTTCTTTACCAATCATCTTCACATTCCTATGTGAGAGATCCTGAAATATACGGAAGTTAGGGAAAAAAGTAGTAGATTCCTTAGTGAGTTTAGATACTAATAACAAGTTGAATTGAAATTGTAGTACTTGAAAAACTCTAGTGACCACATCATTGTTAGGTAGGACACTTGAAACAATAAACTCAACCAAGAAAACATCCCCATTGGGTAAATGTACTTTCTTTGGCTTATTAGACTTGCAAATAGTGGACTTGTTTAAAGAGCTCAAGTCTGTCATCATGTGATTAGTAGCATCTGTATCGATAATCCAACAAGGAGTAGAACTAATATTGGTAGTAGAATTGAAACAAGTGTTTGTATCTGATCCATTACCTACTACATTAGCTTAATGAACTTGTTCTGGAGCTTTGTTTAGAAACTGAAGTAATTATTGATATTGATCCTTTGACAGATTACAAACTTCTAATTGATTTTCCCTTCATTTGAAGACTGCCCATAGTCACTTGTAGTGACTTGAGTAGGATGACTTGTAGTCAGATATTTGTGAGGAATTTGTTCCTGAGACCCTGTACTTTCCATCATTGCATTATATGCAGTGTTAGGCTCTTTCTTTTTTAACCTAAAATCTTGAGGATACCCTATTAACTTGTACTCCTTCCGTTCCATTTTATGTGGTACCATTTCCTTTTTGGTCAGTCCCAAAAAGAATGTCACATTTTCTTATATGGTAAGTATTTAAAGGTACAATTCCTCTTTTACCCTTGTTGGTCCCACTTAATCTTAAAGATAGTACTCCAATACATTTATGAGGAGAGAGAAAAGTGAGTCTACTTTTTAATATGACTATTTTTTGAAGGGACAATTTGGTAAACATTTCAAAGTCTTCGTTTATTTCTTAAACTCCGTGGCCGGTCAAATGTTGCCACATAAAATGGAACGGAGGGAGTAACACTTATCTTTAGTGTGATTCTTAAGCTTGCAATAATCACAATACAAATTCCCACTTTTCTTGAACTTCTGAGTACCACCATTTCTTGAGTACATAGCTAACTCATATGCTTGTTGGTCAGAACTAGGATTATATCCTAATATTCCTGTTGTAGCCACTAATGACTTTGCGGTGTTCCACCAGCTTCGGAAAAACAGCAGGCACATGCTCTAAAGTAATCTTCCTATTAATGATTGTGACAATTTTTATAGGATATGTCCTACCTTGGGGATTTCAGCCGATTCACGGCAACACATTACTTCAGATTAGATTTGTGCAAAACATATCATAAATATTGAATTCTAAGAAAGCCAACTTTCGATTCACTCGTGGGATTCGGGCGGTCCGGGTGACTCTCATCAGACATGATCATTGAATATGCTTGATTTACTGATGGAAGTGGGCTCATCAACAAGATCTGAGATCTTTCTTGTAAGTAAGATTCATTTAACCCCATAAGAAACTGAAACAATTTGAGCTTTTGTAGATGTACTACATACTTTTTGGATCTGTCACATTCACAGGATGGGGTAGGCACCATAGCCTCAAATTCTTTCCACAACCCTTTTAATCTTGAGAAGTAAACAAACACAAAACTTATTTTTTGAGTTATAGTGGTAATCTCCTGATGTAAATTGAAGGTTCTTGACCTATCTATCTTGTTAAACTTTTCATATAGATCCTCCCAAGACATTTTTTAGCACATGTTGCATACATGATGCTTCCAAGAAGCCCTTTCTCTACAGAATTCATGATCCAAGATAATACTACAACATTTACCCTTTCCCAGATACTTTCTAATCCTTGAAGCTTATCCTTTGGACATGATCCATCCACTAACCCCATTTTATTTTTTCCTAACATGGCTACCTTCATCGATCTATACCACATAGAATAATTCTCAGTACCAGTTAATTGAAAGGAAATGATTTGATTTCCACTTACATCAGACGAGTAGAGAAACAGGGGATGATTGTAATCAATTGCTGAAGTTAGATTTCTAGTTCCAGTTCCTGAACTTGATTCTGCATTTGGATAAAAAACTATTGTAGCATTTGTACTGTTCGATATTACGTTTCTTTGCACAATTGCGATCAATCTTAGCGGAATTATTGATTGACTTATTCAACTAGGAATACCAGCTGATAAAGCTCTGATACCATGAAGTTATTTATGAATAATGAAGAAGAAGACGACGATTAAAGAGAAGAGGACAGTGTGTTTTTTATTTTAGGGGGAAGTTGTCATATATATATATATAGCCATATATTAGCATTTGGCACCATAAAATGATTTTTTAAAATAATTTTAAATCAATTTATACAATTAAAATTAAAATAATTTTAAAACAATTCTAAAAAATAGGGTGATGTAACTGTAAATCTATATTTAAGTATTTCAAATTTTAAATTGTGAAGTTAGAGTAATTATTAATTTTTAAATTAAAAAAATATAAATGTTGATATGTTAGTCAACTGAGAAATTTAAGGAGTGGTTTTAGTGCCCTATGTAATTTCAAAATTTAAAATTAATATAAAATTTAAAAATAAAGATAAAAATTGCAAACATGATTACCCTCATAATTTCAAATTTTAAATTGCAAACATAACTACCCATATATATTAACTAGAGTAAATTTTAAGTTTAGCAAACATAAAAATCATATTAGTATGCTATAGCTATAGTTTGTATAATTGCGCTCCATAACAAGCTTTATGTTTGCTATGACTATTAATCTGTATATTTCGGTATACATATATACATAAAAAAATATGAATTTGGGTCTATTTGTATATTCGGTATACAAATGGGTCCTGCATTTGTATACTTCGGCATACAAATGGGTCCTGCATTTGTATATTTCGATACACAAATGGGTCTTGCATTTGTATATTTCGATATACAAATGGGTCCTGCATTTGTATATTTCGGTATATTGTATATTTCGGTATACAAATGAGATGGCAAAAACATGAAATGTTTGCTGCGAATTATAAATAAAAGAAACTATGGCTATAACATTTAATTTGAATTAATAATTTGTTATTTCATACAAATTTCTCTATTAACTATCCACGTTCCAAAGCCCACAAACTGCACGTATTTTTAATTCCTCATTTCCTTCAAGTAAATAAATTTTGATCTCTACTAATTAGTGAACCAAACGTTATATTGAAGGAAGGAATAGGGATAATGAAGAATGAATATATTTCTTTCCTCTTAAACATTATAAATAATTTATGAATTGTCTGATAAATTTCAAACAGAGCAAGTGAGATATATAATTAGTTCCACCAATCAATAAAAGTTATGAGTGAGAACTTGCCGCATATTCAGTTATGCTCTCGAAGTCATGTCTATCAAATTCTCCTCCCAGATAATTTCATCACACAAATAAGTATTGGTGCGTTTGAGTACTTTCTTCTCGAATATTAACACTATCAGTGAGATTTGTGTATGCATTAATTATATAAAGATTAATAATTATAGCAAATGTTAGTTTTTGTTGATTTTTTTTTAATTTTTTTTTTAATGATTTTAAGTTTGTTTGTTTGTTTTTGCAGGCTTCGTGTGTGAATTCGTTGTATTTAAATTTTTACTTTTTAGATATTGTTAAAGTTATTACTACACATGTTTAAAGTGTACCATTTGTTTGATAACAATTGTATCTTATAAATTTTTTGGTAAAGTTATAACTACACATATTCAAAATTTAACATTTGTTTGGTAATTATGATATCCAAGTGATTATAACTTTTTTGTTGTATGCTTAGCATTATGATAAAAAAAATTCTTAGTTATATTTTATTTTAATCTAACTATTAAATTTTCTTATATCTTTATTATTATAACAAGAGGATAATATGGATGGAGTGATAGTCCTTATTATTCTAAATAATTTTAAAAATAAATAAATAAAATAATGATAAACAATAATTATTGTCAAATTTAGACAATGAACTAAGCTTATATATTGATTTATTTAAATAAATATTCTATTATAACACATCAAGATGCTAAATGTTAACATTCTGAAATAAACTTTAAAATAATATCTTATAACAAGTTAGAATTTTAAATTCTCAATAAATTAAAATTTATGATTATATTTATCAACTAACCGCGCAACACGCGGACACGTATACTAGTAATAGAGAGAAGGAGGACTAACTTTCTTTCTTGTTATTTAATCTTATTGTAGTTACATTGTAGATCTCCTCTTTATAGTAGTTGTGATATCTGATCACACTTAGTTATCCTAACCGACTTACAGCTAATTGTAACTGACTAACTAATTAATGGAAAGTTAGTACACAGTAACAGTGGTTAGGGAACACATAAAAAGGACCAGGTTCACATATTTGATTATGCCTTGTTCTTCTCATTCTCAACATATAGTTTTGATAATTATGCTTCATAGCTATAGTTTTATTTCGTATGGAGGCCGCGGTTTATATATTTTGCTTGACCTTTGTATATTTCGCTTGCAAATATACAAAGGGTACGTATATATAAACGAAGGTTGTGGTTTATATATTTCGCTTGCGAATATACAAATAGGGTAAGTATATACAAATTATGTATTTATATATTTAGTAATTTTCAGAACTTCAATATGTGTATTTCGCTTGTCAATATACAAACAAAGTAATTTATTATAAACTTTTCATACATTTTATACAAATAGTTAGGGTAAGCATATACAAATTCTAGATTTATACCATTAGGAACCGAATTATACAAAATTTATACAATCAGGGATCGAATTATACAAATTTTAAATTTACACAATTAGGAAACCAAATAGCAAAATTTTGCGAAACTATAGCAACAAATTTAAAATAATCAAAATTATAATTATATTATATAATAATACTCTATATATTTGTCATTTTAAGTCATTTTTTCTATTTTTAAAAAAATGTCAAGATCACGGTCCTGAGCAAGTTGGGTACTACCATTATTAGATCACCCATACTAGACCTGTTTTTAGAAGGGATCAAACGAGATACTAGTAATGGATATTCATGAGTCATTGCAATACTAAAATAAATGTTAAATTTCTGTACATTAACTTATTGCCCTGATGCCTCCTAATACAACATTAAGACAATGTTTCATGGTACATGCCTAAGCGTGGCAACGGAATCAGGAGGTGCCGGTTTCGGTTCCGGTCCGTTATCGGTTCCGGCTTGTACCGGTTAGGTCCGGACAGTAGTGGGTCTGGGAGGGGTAACGGGACGAAAACCGGGATTTACCGGTTAGTCCCGATCCGGTCCGTTTTTAAATAAAAATCTTGATTAAATTTTATAGCCATTGAGAGCTGTTGGGCAACGACTTTTGGGCCCCACCAACGGCTCTTTCACCCCCATAACTCCCCTTTACACCTCCCTATCCCCCAAACTTTTTTTAATATCCCAACCTTCTAAAATTGGAGCTTCAAAATTCAACTTTCAATTTTCGACTTTCGTCATACACGTCTACTTGTTTAAGTAGACGTTTGGTACATTCGTTCCAACTCACTTTTCATTTAGTTATTTATTTGTTTTCATTAATTTTTTATTTTGTGAGTAATTACTAATTAGTCTCTACTTAATTACTTATTTAGTTATTTATTTGTTTAAAAGTTTGCATTACATTTTCGTATTATATATAATTTACTCACTTTTTATATTTGAATATGGATTTCGGTAAAAACATTATTGAAAAGGGTAAAACAACCATAGTTAATTCGTTCACTAATTTATCTAGCTCAAAATTCAAGAAAAATAAAAAAAACGGTAGTACTTCTAAATCTAAAACTAAAAAAACTTCTCAATTAAGAATAAATTCGGATGATTATACGCATATTGATGAAACTGTTTTTAATATTGATAGTAACAGTGAATTAGATCCTTATCATGAACATTTACAAAGAAGGTTTGGTAATTTTGATGAGGAGTTACCTGAAGATGATGAACATGATGATGTTAATGATTATATTGATAGTTTTGATAATAATGTTGATGAATATGATGATGATGAAACTCAGTCAGCTACGGCTACTCCTACTCCCAATCTCTCTTCCCCTCCCGCTCCCTTTCGTTGTCCTGCTCCCGTTCCCCCGTGCATCTTAGGACTAAGGTAGAACGCGCTAAAAAATCAGTTGTGTGGCAATTTAGAATGAAAGATAAAACACAAGCTATTTGTAATAAATGTAAACATAGAATGAATCATAAAACTGTATGAAAATAAGGTGGGACAGGACATTTGAGTAATTATTTAATGTCATGTTGTAAAAATGAATTTTTGCATGCTAAAACTGTAGCCGAAGCTAAAAAGAATGGTACCACCCTTCCTGAAAATGTAGGAGTAGAGGGCTCTAATATGATCCAAACACAATTAAATCCTTCTAATGCTTCTGGCTCTAGTATACAACGGTCATATAGTAGAGAAAAAGATCTTGAAGAATTAGCTAAAATGATTGTTGTTATGGGTTTGCCATTTAGTTTTGCTGAAAATTCCGATTTTATTCATTATATTCAAATTGTGTATAATCCACATTTTAAAGGTTTTACTAGAAATACAATTAAAAAGGCTATCTTTGATTATCAAGCTCAACATTTTTCAATATCTTCGTTGTTTATTTTATTATAATAATTATAAAATAGCTATTACTTCTGATATGGGCCGTAGTGTAAATGATAATGATTATTTCACTATTACTGTACATTGGATTGATGAAAATTGAACTTTGCAAAAAATAATTTTAGGTTATAAATATTGTGAAATGCATAAAACCGGTAGTTATATAGCTCAAACAATTATAGATGTTTTACAAAACTATGGAATTTGTGATAAAATAAGTAGTGTCACCTTAGATAATGCTTCTAATAATAGAACTGCTCTTGAAATACTAAAACCGTCTCTTTGCCCTATTTATATTGATGGTTTTCATATTAGGTGTGATGCACACATACATAATTTGATTGTTAGAGATGACATAACAATGTATAATGATGGTTGCATAAAAGTTGAAATTGCATGTCATTTTATTTTTAAATGTCAAGTTAAGGCTAGATGCAAAGATTTTAAAAATCGTTGTCGTGAATTTAATCTTCCACCTAGAAACATTCTAAAATCAGTGTGTACTAGATGAATTTTTTTATATGAAATGCTTGAACTCGCTTATGAATATAGGAAACCTTTACAAATGGTTTGGAATGCTCATAATTCAAATATGACATATAGACTTGATGATAATGATTGGAATGACATAAAAGAACTTATAGAATTCTTAAAAGTTTTTTATTTAACTACAAAAAAAAAATCTGCACTTTATTATCCAATTATTTGCTCTGTTTTACCTAATATTTGTGTTATTTCTAGTAAATTTTATAAATTCAAAAATAAACCAAGATTTGAAGAATCTGTTAAGAAAATGATTGAAAAATTTTAAAAATATTTTATTCTTATTCCTCAAATTTATTTAACCGCTTGTTTGTTAAACCCACA
>JAJOOS010020889.1:0-20719 GCA_029582725.1 Solanum chiquidenum | reverse complement strand
AAATGCTTTCTTGGTAAAGAAAGTTTTAAATTCCTTATGGTTTTAGTGTCTATGCGATGAATGAATGCTAAGAGGCTTGTATTACACCTCTTCGAGGTCGAGTACGCCGGTTACGACTAGGGGGTGCTCCCGGGTCGTGACACAGGCGCCACTAAGATGTAGCGTGATATGCGGGAAGTCTTTCGGTGGAATAGTATGAAAAGAGACATAGCGGATCTTGTGGCTAAGTGCCCTAATTGCCAGCAAGTGAAGGTAGAACATCAGAAACCAGGAGGTAAGACTCAAGAGATCAACATTCCTTCTTGGAAGTGGGAAGTAATCAACATGGACTTCATTACAGGTTTACCTCGTACTCGCAGATATATAGCATGACTCTATTTGGGTGATATTTGATATAGTTACTAAGTTTGCACACTTTTTGGCTGTTAAGACTATGAATTCAGCGGAGGACTACGCCAAGCTTTACATTAATGAGATAGTCAGGTTGCATGGAGTTCTTTTGTCTATCATCTTAGATAGATTCCCTCAATTTACTTATAATTTATGGAAGTCATTTCAAAAAGGTCTTGGTACTTAGGTTAACCTTAGCACAACATTTCATCCACAAACGGATGGTCAGGTAGAGCGTATCAATTAGACGGTAGAGGACAAGTTGAGAGCTTACGTGATTGATTTCAAAGGTGGTTAGGATGATCACCTTCCTCTTATAGAGTTCACCTACAACAATAGTTACCATTCCAGCATTCAGATGGCCCCTTATGAGGCATTTTATGGACGTAGATGTAGATCTCCAGTTGGTTGGTTTGAAGTAGGAGAAGTAGCCTCGATAGGGCCAAATTCAGTTCATAATGCTATGGAGAAAGTGAAACTCATTAGAGATAGACTGAAGACAGCCCAGAATTGCCAGAAGTCTTATTCAGATGTAAGGAGAAGGGAATTAGAGTTCCAAGTTGATGATTGGGTTTTCCTGAAAGTGTCACCTATGAAGGAGTGATGAGATTTGGCAAGAAAGGGAACCTCAGTCCTAGTTATGTAGGCCCTTACATGATTTTGAAATGAGTTAGTAAAGTGTCTTATGAGTTAGAGTTGTAAACAGAATTAGCAGTTGTGTATCTGGTTTTTTCACATTTCGTTGTTGAAGAAGTGTGTGGGCGATCCAGCATCTATTGTACCTTTAAAAAGTGTGGTTGTGAATGATAGTCTCACTTATGAAGAGGTACTAGTTGAAATCGTTAATCGTCAGGTTCGAAAGTTGAGAAATAAAGAAGTTGCTTCAGTTAAGGTTTTGTGGAGGAATCAGACCATAGAGGGAGCTACTTGGGAAGCAGAAGCAGCCATGAAGGCCAAGTATACGTATCTCTTTCCTTCCGATTCCATTCCAGCTTGAGGTAATACTTCCTCTTCAGTCTTTTAGTTATTCATGCGCAAATTCAGCCTTCGTATCATGTTCCTTCAGTTTGTACTTGCATTTTCAGCGTATTTGCATGTCCTTGGAACTTAGTTAAGTCAGAAATTAGTTTTTAGTAAATAGTGGTGTGGTTTGTATCTCTTTCCCTCCCTATCCAACTAGTTTCGATTTCATTCGAGGACGAATGTTCCCAAGGGGGAGATAATGTAACACCTTGTATCCGAAAATAGACCAAACTAGCAGATTTCCAGAAGTTGCAGGGACAACCCACGGTTACCACCCATGGACCATAGGGTGACCCACTGTCTGTCCTGGTGGTCCGTGAATGGCCACCTGCAGCCCTCCCAGAATCAGCCAAGAAATTTCTCTAAGGCATGACCCACCGCTGGAACCACAAACCATAGGTCAGACCACGGACTGTGGTCCAGGTTCATGGAACGAGGCCCCAGACCCATCCTCTAAAGTCATTCGACGGACTGACAAGATGGATCGTGAATCAGTCCATGGATCATCGATCAGTCTGTAGGTTGAAACTCTCAGGACTCCACATAACCCATCATCTAAAATCGATCAATGGAATGACAAGACAGATCGTGTATCAATCTGTAGGTCATGACCCCCAGAACCCATCCTCTGAAGTCGATCGACAGACCGAAAGGATGGATCATGGATCAGTCCACGGACCATCGATCAGTCCGTAGGTCAAGACCCTCACAAACCCCCAAAACCCATCCTCTAAAGTCGATCGATGGACTGACAAAACAGATCGTGGATCTGTCGATCAATCCCATCGGTGGCTTCAGTAGATTTTAAGTCAGGGGTCGTTTGGTCGTTTCTTCATGCGTTGGACCCTAAACTATGTCCTTTAGCCCCTAAACTATTTAGTTTTGGCCAGTTTTAATCAATTAAACTAATTAGAACCTAACCTAATCTATTATTCACTAAAAAATTCATCAAACTTAGAGAAAAATATAGGAGAAAGTCCAGCAGCCTTAGTTCAAGAACGCAGTGAGTTTTTATCAGTTCCAGCCCCGAAATCAAAAGATATCTCCATGAATTTTTTCACCAAGTATGTGAGATTTTACTAGTGGGTTCCGTCCACCCATTAGGTCTCTAGATTTCAGGTAGAATCTTGATTCCCTTAATATTATTTAGACTTAGGGTTTCTTGAATGTTAGAAATTGTTGGGTTTTAGCTGTTAGAATGATCCAAATCAGATTATCATGTTATTGCTTAGTTTCTTGTATGATTTTTAGAACCCTAGATATGTAGTTCCTTTAGTTCATGAATTACACATGCTAGGTCAGTGATTTCAAGATATACATGCTTCAGTTTACAAATGTCACATTATCAGTCATAATTGTTGCATTCTCAGAGTTTTCATGTCAGTAATTTGAGCTATCCAGTATTATAGGAATTCAGTCATAAATTGTTAAATACATTATATTTTGGAGTAGCCTAATACCCAGTGGACTAGGGTTCATCTTACCCGAATAGTCTCGAACTACGTGCCCTCATATGTTTATAAGCCCCTCTGTGGGTATTACATTTTAATGATCACGCCAGTTATGCCTCTATACCTCTGGAACGGTATATTGGGTCCTCTCGATGGGGCGTATACATCACACTCCACATTTAGCTCATGTGGTCTTATGTCGGTTATTAGTAGCTCTCTTACAGTCAGATTCTATTACATTAACCATGTAATCAGTTACAGTCAGATTTCAGTTTCAGCATGTTATAAACTTGGTGAGTGCATTCAGTTAGTTCATGTTCATTATTCTCAGTATAGTACCATGCTCCTCTCTTATCATTGCTCAGTTATATTCTTTGGTTCATTTATGTTTATTGTTCATCTTTATTTTATCCTGTATGCTCAGTGCATTTCAAGTACTAACGCATACTTTGCGCTACATCTTTTCGTGATGTAGGTTCAGGTTCTCATCTTCCAGATCACGCATAGATCAGTTCCTGATCATTATCTTAGCAGTATCACTGGTGAGTCCTCATTCTCTGAGGATGACAAATATGTTTCCATTACTTTTAGTCTTAGTTTCCATTTTTGCTAGATTTAGCTGGGGCATGTCTCAGCACTTCTAGTCAGTTAGAAGTTATTATCAGACATAGTTAGTTTCAGTTTTAGCATTTGAGTTTGACTTTTCATTTGTTGTTAAACTCTTAGTTTTATACATATATATTCAGATTTAGTATGGGTATTCCCCATCCGTTTATCTCATGATTTAACTTCCACACAATATTCTTCATATCAGTTTTTTTTAGTATACTTATGATATGCCAGCATGGTTAGCTTGGGGTCACTCGTGATCCTAGGTCCCATGTTTATGTCCTGGGGATAGCTTCAGGGTTTGACAAGAAATTTTTTCTTGATCGTTTACTTTCAAGCTAGGGTTTGAAGGCTTCTAATCAAGTTCTTCTTCAAGATCCTTTCAAGATTCTTCAAGAACCTTGTTTTTTCAGGTATGTAAGGCTATTATAGTGTTGGACTAGTTAATCCTCATGCCCTACATCTTCTTTCAAATTAGTAAAAGAGAAATCTAGGATTGTACCCCAATATTTGAGTATTCTTGAGATAAGTTGATTTGAGTTCTTGAATTCATGGTTCTTTTAAAAAGTTTATTCCTAATGATTGAGTTTCTATATTTGTTGAGATCCTTGAGTTGATTTGTTCATGTCTATAATTCAGTATAAACCCTAATTTAAGTTATAAATCTTTAGAAGTTTTTCAAAGCCAACACTTGTGTTTTAAACTGAGTTTTGAGGAAGTAATTATGAGAATGAGAAGAGTCGTATACCTGATTTCCATATTGTTATTTAGACCCTTGAGTTGAGTCGTTCATGCCCATTAATTCCACATGAACTCCATTAGTTGAGTATCTTTTAGAGGAGTCGCATCTTCAAGTTCTAAGTTTTTGAGCCCTAAGTTCCTAATCCTTCTGAGATTATATTCATATTGATGGGACTACTACATGTTACCCATGAAACCCTTGAGTGGAGTTGTTCATGCCCATAATTCTGCATGAACCCTATGAGTCGAACAGTCTAGAGATGAGTCGTATCATTGAGTCTTGAGTTCTGAGTACTGAGGTTCTTTATTTCTATTAAGATCACTAAGTTGAGTCGTTCATGTTCATAATTCCATATGAACCCTATGATTTGAGTTATAAATTTAAAAAGGGTTTTTTAAAGCCAGTACTTGAGTTCTTAAACTGAGTTTTGAGAAAAGAATTTTCCAAAACATGATTAATATGAAAATCGAGTATGCCATCAATGTATGAACAATATGGTATATAGAAATACCATCAATGTTTACGCAGTATGACTTCTCGAGTCATTAATGATCATATTATAATATGATTTTGAAATGTTTTTGAGAAAGAGCAGAGTTTAGTTTATTTTATTTTAAAATCATATATGGGAACTAAATATTCCCAAGAGTAAATGTTTTCACATTTAAGATGAGAGAAAACTGATATTTACAAAAGAGTTTTGAGCAGTTTGAGTACCATCTCTTTTAAGAGAAATATTTTTGAGTAATAATCAAACCACAGAAAAGTTATTTTTTTAAACATATGAGATAGTATATTTTGTAAGTAGTATTGAGCAGTGATACGGGGGAGAGTTTAGATAACTCACATCCCCCATAAACCAAGTGGCCAATGTGGGTAGAAAGGGTCATACTTTTTAGATTATTCCTTAATGCTTTTTAGCATAGACTAGTGGATCCACTTAGTTGAAAGGTTCTATACCCCGATAAAGTAAATGATAGTTATGGCAGCGTGGGCAAGACGATGTATCATCACATAGCTCATACTGATGGTTGTTGGTTAGAAAAACTCCAACAGAGTTATATTTTATTCTTATATATACAAACTAATTTATTATTGTATTCTTCAATACATTGAGTTTCTATCTATAGTTTTAAAAGCTTTCCATGTATATTGCATCTTTTACTGTTGCTTTATCCTTGAGTATTATGAGTTGAGTATCTTGAGTTGAGTTGAGTATCTTTGAGTTAAAGCTTTGTATTTGAGTTTCATGAATTATATTCAGTTTTTACGCTTTTACATGCTTAAGTTAGTCTTGCGCTTGTAGTCAGCCATGATGAGGGTTCCCTTGGGGACCAACAATGGTTTATGAGTGCCGGCCACGTCCAAGGTGTAGACTCGGGTCGTGACATTTTTCTTGCAAATTCAAATACTTGATTCAGTTTTTTTTATATTAATATTTAAAAGAAATAGAGTTAAAAAAAACAAAAAAAAAATGGAGATTCTTTAGTTGTCTTTGAAATATTAAATTTGGGGAAGAAGATGACTTGAATAGGGGTAGGGGTGCTCTTTATTTTTTGTATTAGGAATTATTATTTTTTAAAATATTAAAAAAATTATTTAAATTTATTTAAATGCCAAGTGTCAATTAAAAAAGAAAAAGTGTAAGTCTTTTTGGAAAAAATAAAAATAAAACAGTATTCCAAAAAATTTCACGCGCCCAAAGGAAATGAAAAACACTTCTTTTTCCATATCAACATTTTGTGTTTAACAGGTATGTGTTTTGAACAATTTAAGTGTTCAATAGGTAATACTCCTAGTTAAGGTGTCTAAATGAATTATGTGGACAACTTTAAGGGGACATGGATGATTTAAGCCTTTTTTTAAAAATTCAAACATAAGAGATCTTCTAATATTTTATTCTCTATATTTATAATGAGCACTACAATTTTTAGAAAGTGTTGGATGAGGAAGAGACGGTGGTTCAACTATATAATTCGTATAAGTGAATATATAAGTGTATCCTCTTAAGTTTTTTACATAGAACCTAAATAGAAAAATAAAAGGTTAACAATAAAAAAAATTAGCAAATGGGAAATTTCATTTAAAAAACTCTTACTACATAAGTGGTGATTCCAAAATAAGTGAGGTAGAAGACTGCTTTACACAAGTTACAAACACAACCCCATGATGTTCAACCGTGAAGACATTCTTATGTTATAGAGTTTTTCACAACATATTTTTGTACAAATTTGAATCTCATTTATAATGTGGTTTCACTGATTCGTGTTCCCGCTCCGATGACGTCGAGTTGTACGAGTAAAATCGGAGATGGAGAGGGAATCTATGTTGTTTCATCGATTGTCCATGGAAACAAAGTGAAAATTGGTATTCTTGTTAAGAAGACCACTGACGGAAGCGACAAGAACGATATCGTTGCTCCGAAGATGCTAAGTTCTTTGACGAAAATCACTAAGGATGAAAATGATGTGGTTTTATTACTATCTATAACTTGTAACTAGTGAAACTGCATCATATTCATCACCACCAATTTTACTCATAAAACTCAACATTTTCGGAGCAGGAACACCAATTGCCTTCCTATCTACAACAACATCATCCTTGTTTCTCTTGCCAGTTGTCCTCTAGAAAGGAACAACAAATTTCTTTTGTTTTCCATCAAAAATTGGTGAAACAAAATAACTACCATCTCCACCACCGATTTTACTCATCGACCTCAACATCATCGTGTTGTGACGAAAAGATGAAAATGAAAATTAAAAAATTAAAGAACACCAAGTTTATCGTTTTCATATTTTTGTCACAAAAAGTGGTATCAGATCCATGGTTCAAGCCGCAACCTATTTTACAGTAATGAAGATTTTTGTTGGAGAAATTATTCTAGAGAGATTTTCTGTGTCGAGACATAGATTTAATGGAGGAGATTATGGATAAGAGATGCATGCTATTGAAAATTATGTGAAGAAGATGGACAAATTAATTTTGTCCGAAATTCAGGCCAAGGGGAAGATTTGTTGGGTATTAATTGGCCTGACTTTCTTACCATAAATAGGTTTTCCTTTTAAGAAAAGGTTTAGAACTCTATAAATATATTCTTGTTCCTTTTAAATTTTACAACATTCACAATGTAGTCCTAGGAGTTTTGAGAGCTTTGGTTAGGGAGATAATTTGTGGGACACAAGTTTGATACGTTATCACTTATGTGAACCTCCCATGTATTCCGAGTGAACTGGTTGAGGTTCTTTCTCTCTATATTTTGTACTCTCATATTTATATAGTGGATTGATCATCTCCTTTGTAGACGTAGATAAATTGACCGAACCACGTTAAATTTTTGTGTCTTTTGATATACTTCTTGTTTGTCTTCTTACTCCTGGTCTTTCGAGATTAACTTTGGTAGTTTTCGTATGACACTTGATTATTTTGGTCATACGAAAAATGAAAATGAAAATGAAAATTGAAAAAATAAAGAACTCCAAGTTTATCATGGAAAAACCCTTCAAACCGAAGGTAACACCCACAGGATCGACAAGATCCAATTGCTTCACTATAACAGTAAGAGTGTTACAAATATTCTTCTAATGGCTACACAATAATTTCCAAAAGAGAACAAACAATAGATACACCAACAAAAAATTAATAGAAAGAAATATCACCCAAACCCAGCTGCTGTTCGGGACCTAATTCAAGATTCTGCTGACCTTTGAATCCGATCACCACCATTCAAATCAACTATCAAGATGTCAGGAACACTCAGTCAAAATTGCAGGTCGATCCAACGGTTAGTTAATCTATATGTTGTTGGTCGGAGAAAAAGACGACAACAAAATAACCCTCTTTCTTCTCTCTTCTCTCTTGTTGAAAGCTCTCTCAAAAACCACTCTTATGTCCTAATGTATTTCAAAGACAATGCTAATAAGCAATTGAATTATTCTCTATAACCATCCTCTATTTATAGAGTTGTGCCTTTCCTTACAAAACCAAAACCAACTCCAAATAGAACTACTATTTCTATCCTTTTCCTAGTAGAATTGGAAATCAAATAAAGAGAATAATTTCAATCCTTTTTCAAGTAGGATTAGACCATGGGCCTTTGGCTGGAACATGGGTCATAGCCCAACAAACTTCCCCTCCAGCCAAGGGGCCAAATGGACTTCAAGTGGAGGAACTATTGACATCAAATTCCCAACGGAAATAACATTTGAAGGTATCTTACATTAATAGATAGCTATAAGACATAAATCTCACCAGCAGATAACACTCTCAGCGCGGCAACCGATCTTTCCTGTATTGACTTGATCGTAGAACCATGTATACCAATCAAATGAATAACTTGTGATGAACCCACCAATAACCTTGAAGAGTATAATGCAATACAAGCAGCTACTTATCCTGGATAATCATTGTTTTGCCGGACAACACACTTGAAAATTCTTAAAGTAGCATCATGGCTGGAGCTACCTCTGCATCTTGATTTTCTCTACCATATATTAGGACCTGAAAACATATGAAGGAAGTCAACAAGAAATATAAAATTATATTAATTGGATCATATCAAAAAGGTAAACTAAACAATGAAAGAAGCAACATAAAATAATATGATTTCAGAACCTACCAAAAAGAGAGAGAAAAAAAAAGCAAACCCTAAGAGGTGTCAGATTAGAAGTGAATACTCATTAGATATTCAGTTCTAATCTGACACCTCTTAGGGTTTGTTTTTGTTTTTTCTTTTTGGTAGTTTCTGGAATCATATTATTTTATATTGCTTCTTTCATTGTTTATTTTACCTTTTTGATATGCTCCAAATCATATTATTTTATATTTCTTGTTGACTTCCTTCATATGTTTTTCAGGTCCTAATATATGGTAGATAAAATCCAGATGCAGAGGTATCTCCAGCCATGGATGCTGCTTGAAGAATTTTCAAATGTGTTGTCGGCCTACATAATGAAGATCCAGGAGCAGTAGCTGCTAGTGCCACATTCTACTCTTCAAGGTTATCGGTGGCTTCATCACACGCTATTCATTTGATTGGTAGACACGGTTCTACGATCAAGTCAATACAGGAAAGATCGAGTGCCGCGCTGAGAGTGTTATTTGTTTGTTAGGTTTCTATCTTATAGTTGTCTCTTAATGTAATATACCTTCAAATGTTTTTTCTGACTAGAATCTGATGTACATTTGGCCATGGGTCAAGAGTTGCTCCACTTGAAGTCCATTTGGCCCCTTGGCTGGAGGGGGAGTTTGTTGGGCTATGAACCATGTTCTAGCCAAAAGCCCATGGCCTAATCCTACTTGAAAAAGGATTGATATTATTCTCTTTATTTGGTTTCCAATTCTATTATAAAAAGGATTGGAATAGTAGTTCTATTTGGAGTTGGTTTTGGTTTTGTAAGGAAAAGTACAACTCTATAAATAGATGATGGTTTAGAGAGAATAATTCAATTTCTCATTAGTATTGTATTTGTAAGACATTAGTACATAAGATAGGTTTTTGAGAGAGCTTTCAACAAGAGAGAAGAGAGAAGAAAGAAGAAAAATGGTTCTTCTGATGCAGTATTTTTCTCCGACCAGCAACCTTCAGATTGCGTTTCCTGATTAACTAACTGTTCGATCGGGCTGAAATATTGAGTTAGTGTTTCATACATCTTGGTGGTTGATTTGAATGGTCGAGATCGGATTCGTAGATCAGCAGAATCCTGAATTAGGTCCCGAACAGCAACATGGTTTGGGTGTTGTTTCTTTCTATTTATCTTTTGTTGGTGTAGCTATTGTTTGTTTTATTTTGCCACTTGTTGTGTAGCAATTAGAAAAATATTTTTAACCCTCTTATTGTTATAGTGAAGCAATTCGGATCTTGTCGATCCCGTGGGTGTTACCTTCAGTTTGAACGATAAACTTGGTGTTCTATAGTTTTAGATTTTCTTTTTCATTTTTTCCGTCACAACATATCGGAGAGGAAACACCAATTGGTAAAAATACATTATTATCATCACCATGATTTTATAGGGAAAATTTGAATTGATCGATGTTCTCATCATGATACACTTAGAATTAAAACTAGACAAATAAAAATCAAAACTATACAAAAATAACTTTTAATTGACTTTCTAACCTTCATACAAAAAAATGAAGGCTTGACAAAGTACATCCCCTAAGTAAGCCCAAAATAAACTGATACTACTTGTTATTTGCTATTTATGTAAGCCTTCATGGATTATGCTCATACCCTCTTGTTCTTTTCTTGTTTCTCTAAATTTAATTTTTTAACTTATATTTCCTACTTTATCTTATACGGAACTTGAAACTCTCATTTTAGGTGTTTCAGCCATAATTAATCTAGTACTATTTCCCGAATTATATTCATAATTTAAATTTAATGAGTTCAATCTTAAAGTTCTTAATATTGAATGCATTATACTTCTGAATTATGTATAATGTATTGATATTAAAGGTTTATTCTCTTGCTAGATTAGTGTAGTGCATGAGATAAGACTAAGAGCCTATTTGTATAAGATTTATCTCCTTTCTTATAAGCCAAAAAAATCACAAGTTATGAATAAGTGCTTAAAAATATTTCCTTATTTAAGGTAACACTATAATAATACTTAAAAGCTATTCCAGAATTCAAGGTACATTACAGTCTAACTTTATATGGATAAAGTATTGTAGGAAGCAAATACATTCCCTTGTTCAATGGAAAGGAGATTCCCATATTTGGAAACACATGCTGGTGAATGGGGGGAGGGGGTTACTATAACATAACATATGGTGGGAACCTAGAGGAGACACTTCTACTATATGGTATCATAACTCGTATAATTTGGGACCTTTGCATTTACATGCATTTGAGGTGTAAACTTGTCATCCCATCAAAGACTTTGGTGCGTTTTTAAAGGAGGAAGGGACATGGAACTATCCAACAATGGGAGGGCTTGTTCTAGAGTATGTTGTACATTTCCAATCAAACTTGCATCTTGCCTATCTCTGTAATCAAGGTGATGAAACTTGGTGGACTAAAATTAACAATGGTAAGTTCACTGTTAAATCAGTTTGGGAGCTATTGAGGTACAAAAAAGAGAAGGTTGAAGACATGGTGAGATTGTGGATAAAAGAAATTTCATTCAAAATCCTCTTTCTTGCTCGGAGAAGTTGGTTCAGAAAGATCCATATGGCTTCTCTAGTGCATAGATGGAACTCGAATTATTCTTGGAATTGTAGATGTTGTATAATTTTGGAAGAAGATACTTTTCAACATCTTTTTCTGACAGGAGAACACACTACAAGAATTTGAAGCCACTTTATTAGTGTTATTGGAATTGTGGGCCCTATTCTCAACTTGAAGCAGTCCATGAGGTTGTGGTGGGCAGTAGAAGGCAACTGTAGAGTGAAGGTAGTTTTCCAAGATATCCTTACATTATTTTATATTTTTTGTGGAAGCGAATGAATACTATTATTCACGGAGGTTCCTTTACAGAATTTAGAGTACTATGGGGTATTAATGATACAATTTTGAAATTCATTCTTGCTAGATTTAAAGGGAAATGTAGTAGCAACTCTTGGCCTCTTATTCTTTCAGAATTGGAATAGTACAAACCTAAATTCTCTTTTAAATTTGTTAGATGGAACCCTCATCCACCTAATTTACGGAAGTGTATAACTAATGGAGCATCTAAAGGAAATCATGGTGCTAGTTCAACACTCTTTTGTATCAGGGATCATAGCTGTAATCTGGTAGTAACTAGAGGTTTCAAAATTCATGATACAACTAATATAGTACTGAAGCTAGAGCTATAAGGGAGAGTCATTATTACTGTATTGAGAATGAAATTGGTAATATCATTATTGAGAGTGAGTCTTCAGCTATGGTGCATAATTTGGAGGGAGGGTGGAAAGTGTCATGGAGTGTGGAATTGTATTATCAGGATATTGAGAAGAGATATTTCACAATAGTAAACATTCCTTTAGAAAAGGAATTACTCTTGTAGATTTTTTTACTAATTTAGTTTTATCTCTTGCAAGTGATTTCTAGATCAACCACTTTCAAAAAGTTCATAGCGCAGAAAAGAGGATACTCAATCGAGCCAATATGATAGGCCATACATTAGGAAGAATCTACATGATTAACAAAGCAAATAGGGGTATGTGTATCATAGTCCATAATCCATTACTGATTACATGTGAGTTCAATCTTCTAAGGTAAAATTTTCTATTATGAAAAGATAAAGTTTGAAGTATATTCAATATATTTGTGTACTTACACCTAGTGAGAGATTGGGGTGTCCATTACCAAATCAAAACTTTAGTTTCAACTAAAATCACCATCAACAAGGTGGATCTGCAGAAACCTGCAAAAGGATGCAAAATAATTTTTTTCTGAGTTCATTGTGGTAGAATCATCCAAACAAAGTCTTAAATAATGGTGCAACGAACATAATCTACTACTTCAGAAAGGAAAAGTTAGAGTTCTCTCAAGTGGAAAGATATTTAGAGATATGGGTAACTAGAAAGTTGTTAAAGATAGAAGAGGTAGTCCTCTTAAAACTATCACACCCAACACTGAGGTGAGTAACAAATTTGATGCCCTTAAAAATGAAGAGGAGAATCAATCTGAATATATATTAAAGGTGTCGATGATAACACATCTCACAATAACAATACAGAAATGACAAAAAAGAGAAACTGCTAAAGATTTGATAACAAAAGTTTTTGGGCCAGTGCTACAAGGAGAACAATGCAATGAAGAGCAAATAGAAAGGCGAAACAAATCAACATATTATGGCTTATAATGAAACAACTCTAATGGGCACAAAGAAGGCGGATCAAGAACAACACCACGAGGTGGTGTCACTTGTTCACGTACATGTGGGGAAAGAGGTGTGCAAAATGTCAGCAGCAATCCAAGCAACACTATCCAAGAAGAGGAAGTTCAATTTATTGGTGAAGGATGAAGCTAGTGTTGATTCCTTGATTGATACTTTGAGTATCCCTGTAAGTCATTCAAAACTGAAAATAAATCAGCATGAAAAGGAGATAATAAATGAAAATAAAGGTCAATTTACAAAATTCTCTCAGCAATCTGATACAAACAACATTTTGAGGAACGATAAGGAAGCTAATAAAGAAAATGACCTAGATATTGTAGCATTCCCTATAGCTTTTGAACAAGATTCTCAAGGGGAGATATTTTAGTCTCCTAATGAGATTCTTCGTGACTTTCTCATACACAAAGAAACAGGGATTGAGAAGCTACAATTATGTGGTGGTAATCAGATAGAGGAGGCAGAAGATCAAAAATATGGAGATGCTGATTTATCGCCTAGAAGAATTAAATCAATGAGATCCATAAGAAAGGGTAAAAAGCAAGAAAGAGAAGATTTTATTCATCCCATCAGAACTCAACCTAAAAGGCATGTGACTAATAAGCACTAATGTTGTTAATAAAATCTCTAAGATGGAATATTAGGTCGGTGAGGACTCAAAATGCTTCCCAAAGAATGTAGATGTTACATAGTTTTCACAAATTCAGCTTTGTTGCTCTGATGGAACCCTTTCAACATGTTAGAGACATGAACATATATAACAGAAGACTAAAAATGTCAAAGGGGTATGCTAACAAAACTAGAAATAACTGGTTGTTTGTGAATCATGGATTTGATGTCACAGAAGTAAGAAAATCTTAGCATCAACTTTCTATTTTGAATAGGAATCAGACTTCTAATTTAATAATCTGTGTTACTATTGTTTACACTAACTATGACACGACCCACATAATGGAACTCTGGGAAGAATTGTCCCAAATTGTTGATGGTCAAGATTATCCATGGATTATACGAGGGGATTTAAATGTAGTTCTTAAACGGGAGGAAAAGATCGGTGGCCTTCCAGTAATGGGACATGAGATTGAAAATTTTCAAAATTGTATTGAATCAAATGACTTGTACCAGGTTCAATATAAAGGCAGTCCGTTCACTTGGTGGAATGGTAGAGCAAGTTGTGACTGCATATTTGAAAGATTACATAGACTTTTGGTGAATAATATGTTTTTTGACCAATTCAACGTCTCTGAAGTGGAGCATCTTCCCATAACAGGATCAGATCATGCTCCTCTATTATTCTCATGTGAAAATGGAGTATCCACATTCATGAAACCTTATAGGTTTTTTGAATTTTTGGACGGATCATAGAGGTTTTAAGGATGTGGTTAGACAGAATTGGGATGATAATTATTCAAATAATCCATTTTTGGACTTCAAAAGGAAGATAAAGAAATTAAATACTATTCTGGCATCATGGAGTAGCGAGACTTATGGGGAAATTTTCAAACAACTCATCAGAATAGAAGAAATTGCAAGAATTAAGGAAAAGCACTTCGAGGAATTTCCTTCTCCTGATAATAGAGGTATTATGCAAAGGGCAAAGGTTGAATACGCTAGATATCTGCAATGCAACTGGAGGAAAAACTTTGGCAACAAAAGGCATGGTATGACTGGTTTGAAAGTGGGGATAGGAACACATGATTCTTTCATAGCTTGGTGAAAGGGAGAAGACAATAAATGAACGTAATAAGAATATATAATGCACTTGGGCAATGGCTAGAAGATGATATGGAAATCTCTCAGGAGGTAGTAGCTCACTTTCAGAACCAATTCAAATAGGAGAGAGAGATCAAATTAATGTCACTTTACTGGAACATATTCCAGAATTAATCTCTCAGAATGATAACACATAATTAGGAATTGTACCAGATGAAGTAAAAGTGAAGAATGTTGTATTTAAGTTGAATGGAATAGCTCTAGTGGCCTGGATGGACTTACAAGTAGATTCTATCAAGTTTGTTGGTACATTATAGGTAATGAAATTTGGAGAATGGTTCAGTTATTTTATGATGGAAGTTCCTTACCTAAATTTATTACTCATACTAATTTGATTCTCATACCTAAGAAGGATAATATTTAGTCCTTTCCAGATATGAGACCTATTAGTCTAAGTAACTTCATTAATAAGATCCTATCAATAATTATTCATGACAGACTAGAGAAGATTCTCCCAAGGCTGATTTTTGTTAATCAATCTGAATTTGTTAAAGGCGGGAGCATCATTGAGAATATCTTATTAGCTCAGGAGATTGTTACAGATATCTCTAAGAGGGAAAGCCTGAAAATGTGATAATAAAGTTGGATATGTCCTAAGGCTTATGATAGAATTTCTTGGTTTTTCCTTATGAAAATGCTAAGGAAAATGGAATTTTCTTGTGTGGTGGTTGATTTGATCTGGAGATTGTTAGCAAACAACTATTATTCTATTCTTCTTAATGGACAGTCATACGGTTTTTTCCATTCTGTTAGGGGTGTTAAACAAGGGGATCATTTATCTCCTGCTCTATTCATCATGTCAGTTGAGGTACTTAGTAGAGACCTAAACTCACTATTTGAAGACCCCAGTTTGTTGGGTATGGGATGCCTAAATTGAGTGCAAATATAAATCACTTGGCTTTTGCTGATGATACCATTACTTTTACTTCTTCTAATGGCTATTCTTCTGATAAAATTATGTCTATTTTGCAGGATTATGGGAATCAATCACGTCATAAAAATCAATAAGGAGAACAGCTTTTATTATCTACATCAGAACACATCAGCAACCACTATTCAGATAAACCAGATTACATGAATGGTTAAAATAAAATATCCTATGAAATATCTAGGATGTCCTATTACACATACTAGAAAGAGAAAGGAGCACTATACAGATTTATTTGATAAGATCAAAGGTAGATTGCAGAGTTGGAAAGGTAGAATGTTGTCATATGGAGGTATGTAAGTACTTCTATCAAGTGTCCTTCAGAGCATCCCCATCTATGTTCTCTCTGCTATAATGCCCCCAAATTGTGTTATCAAAGGGATACATAGAATTTTCACTAAGTTCTACTGGAGTAATAAACAAGATTGTAGAAATAAACACGGGTCTAAATGGGTAGATGTGTGTCTCCCTAAACATGATTACATGTTATATGTTTCAAAGGCTATATATGTAAAACTATGGTGGAACTTCAGGACCAAAGATACCATGTGGTCTAACTTCATGTGGACAAAGTATTGTAAGAAACAAATTCTAGCTCTTGTTCAATGGAAAGGAGGATCTCAAATCTGGAGGTACATGTTGGAGAATAGGGGGGCTCTGGAACAGTATATGTGGTTGGAACCTACAAGAGGTACTTCCCCTATATGGTATGATTATTGGTCTAACATGGGGCCTTTGAATGTACATGCATTTGAGGTGCACATTTGCTACCCCATAAAAGAAATTGGTGAATTTTTAAAGGAGAATGGGTGGGATTATTCAGCTATGAGAGAGTTTGTCCCTGATTATGTTGTAGATCATGTCCAGACAAATTTACATCCTGCATATGTCAGTAATCAGGGAGATAAATCTTGGTGGACTGAAACCAACAATGGCATGTGTATTGTTAAATCAGCTTGGGAATTGTTGAGGTGTAAAAAAGACATAGTTGAAGACATTGCGAAATTGTGTATAAAAGGGGTCCCTTTTAAAATACTATTCCTGACGTAGAGGGTTTGGTTTGGAAAGATACCTTTTGCTACCTTAATACATAGATGGAACTCAGATTACTCATTGGATTGCAGATGTTGTATAAGCCCGGTGAAGAAACTATTGAGCATTTATTTTTTACCGGAGATTTTGCTAACATAATTTGGAACCACTATTTACATGCTACAGGAATTGTGGGTTCTATGCTCAATTTAAAACAATTCATAAGGTTGTGGTGGAAAGTGGAAGGAAATTACAGAGTGAAAGTAGTGTGTCAGGTTATACCTATCTTTATTTTCTGGTTTTTTGGAAGAGAAGAAACACTATTCTTCATGGAGGGTATTTCTTAGAATACAGAGTGTTTTGGGGGATTAATAATACAATTTCAAAATTCATCCAGATCAGATTTAAAGTACAATGTAAAAGCACTTTTTGGCCTTGTATCCTATCATAATTGGAATAGTACAGACCAAGATCTTCCTTTACAATTGTTAGATGGAACCCTCCTCCTACTAATATCCTTAAGTGCAACACAGACGGTGCATCTAAAGGGAATCCTGGACCATGTTCGGCAGCTTTTTATATCATGAATAATAGGGGTAACTTGGCGGTTGCTAAAGGGATCAGAATCCAGGATACCGTCAACATGGTAGCTGAAGCTCGAGCTATACGGGAGAGTCTTATGTACTGCATTGAGCATGATATTGCTAATATTATTATTGAGACAGACTCGTTAGCTACGATGCATATTCTTGAGGGGAAGTGGTAGGTGTCATGGAGAGTGGTGTTGAAAGTCAGCATCATTAAGAGATTGAGAAGAGATATTTCAGCAAGCGTACAACATTCCCTCAGGGAAGGAAATACTCTTGCTGTGTTTTTTTATTTGCTAACTTGATGCTCTCTTTTGCATGTGATTTTCAATATAGTCATTTTCAGGAGATACCTAGTGAAGGAAAGAAGATACTTAATTTAGACAAAGTTGGAACACCATACATAAGGAGGGACATTCAGGAATAACATATAATACAAGTTGTTAACTATCAGTTTCCATTATCCTCTAATTGGTTTCAAGCTGATTCATTAAACTAAGGTAAAATATTTATGTTGATCAAGCTGTTGTATAAAGTAAATTCATTTGATTTGAGTACTTACACCTGGTGAGAGCTTGGGGTGTCCATTAGTACCATATCAAGAGAATGGCTTCTCAAGAAATCATCCTTAGCATTTTGGATCTGCTGAAATTAATAAAAGCATTCAGTATTAATTTTAAATCAGTTCGTTATGGTTTCATAAACTAAGGAGAGGCTTTAATGGTGGTATTAATCCTATTTGGGATTCAACCCATTGAGATTTTGCATGGAAGATAAAACTTTAATGAAAATAGAATAGAGATTTGAGACTTAGCTTTGGGTATAGTTATTGTGGACCTATTCTTGGGGATCTGCATTGTCAAAAGGCTTGATATTAGAGGTGGAGCTTCATCAAATGATAATCTGGGAGACGCAGGATTGGTCGAGCCATCGAAGCTACAAGATAGGAATTAGATTGAATCATAGATGAACACAAAAACCGAGTTGAGCTCCTTCGACGGATCTAGATTACCACCTAGAAATCATCAAATATCCGATACGACGCTTGGAGTGGTAAGAGATATGCACTTGATCTTGGTGTAGGTTGACTCATCAATGGAAGTGCAAGGGAATCAATGGTGACGACTGAGGTTGAAAGAGCTGGAAGTTTAGACCTTTACTTTCCTAATTTGCACCTTTTTGTTTGTATCAGATATTTACTCTTTTTAGTGGTGTTCTTGTTACTGGACCGGGTCACTATTGGTCCAGGTCAATGCTTCTATACTCTTATCTTTTTAGGAATTTATAGGCCTTGCCCCATTTTAATTAAAATAAAAAATCCTGAATGGGATTCACTCCATTGATTCTTTGTAGGGATATAGGACTAAAATAAGATAGAGCTGAAACATATAGCCTAAATTTTGTTCATAGCATATGTGGATAGTAGATCTACACATTTTGAAGGTTAGAGTTAAGCTTCGGCGCAATAGTAGAACTTGTTTTACATGTTGCATAGCTTTGAATGCTTAAGATAGGTAAGGTCTTTGAACCAAATCCTGATATTTTGTGCGAGCAGTGGACTCATCCTGATAATCAGACAAAGAGAAACTGGTATGTTACTACCTTTACTCTTTCTCAAAGAGAATCCTTTAGAGATTTGTGGATGGCTGATATGAGAAGAATTGGTTGTGAAATCGAATTCTTTAAATGGTTTGAAATGACTGGTAGGATTGAAAATTCAACTAAGTCATTATAAGTCATCATTAACAAATGGTATACTACTTCCAATAAGGTCGTATAATCTATTACTCCTCCACTTGAAGGAATTAACATCCCTGTTGTAGGTACAGTAATCAAAGCTTCTCCTTTCAAAGAGAAAAGTGATAAGACTGATGCTTTACTTACTACTGTAGACATAGACAGAGTAGTAGAACAAAACAACTACTCAAACCAAATTATTCATGTCATATCCAGACAAATAGAAGATACAAAACCTACCATTAGTAGAAGACCAACTCCGGCTTCTACTTCATCCAATAATAATATTGAACCGAACCCAGTATTCAAACTCCCTAAATTTTCCAAATAAAAATTCCCTAAATTAACTGACACCTTTGAAGTCACCGGAAATATTATTGATAAAATCAATGAGCAGCTTAACAATTTCAAAGTTTCCAGAAAAGAGGAAAAAACCCCAAAAAAGTTTTCTACCCTTCAGGAGAAATCTATCCTACTTCAAAAGATGTTCAATGCTCGTTTTCATAACATGAAAAATTACCATAACAAACCCTCTTTCTCAGACTTGCAGTATGAGGAAAACACATTCTTAGCCACTTCTTCTCATGAAGGAAGAAGCATTACTGAATGGAATATTGATGGTCTTGCTGAGCATCAAATATACAATAAGCCCTATGAAATGGGAGTTTCCATCACAACATATAAAATGTGAGGTTCTGCAGATAGAGAAGCTGCTACATGATTCCTGCAAGTTTCACTGGCATGTTAAAACATTGGTGGGACAATTACTACAACGATGAGACTAAACATCTCATCATTAATGCCACAGCAACGGAGACAGTTGTCAAAACTGAAGGGAGCACTCAGTCTACTTCTCAAGTTAATAGAGAAGATGCTTGTGCAACACTCCTGTATCATATCGCTAACCGTTTCATTGGCGAACCAAAACTATTTCAGGATAAAGTCTTCAAATCCTGAGCAATCTCAGTTGTCCAAATTTAGACAGTTTTATCCACTACAAGCATGCTTTTTTAAGCAAAGTTATGATTCATCCCGATTGCAATTTGGATTTCTGGACGGAACGCTTTATCAGTAGATTATCTCCTCTATTAGTTGATAAAGTAAGGACAAAGATTCAAAACCGCAATGATAGTCCTATTTCTTACATCAATCTGACTTATGGTGATTTGGTAAGCACCATCAACATTGTAGAGCTTGAACTCTGCACAGACATTAAAGTTAAGCATCAGCTTAAGAAAGAACAGTCTTCCTCTAGGAGAGAACTTGGAAGTTTTTGTCGTGACTTTGGATTTATCACACCTCCTGATAAAGGAAACAGGGACAAAAAGAGAAGAAATCTCATTGGAAGAAATCTCGAAGAAGAGATGATTCTACCAGACCTAGGAGAAAGAAATCCAGGTCCAAGAGACCTCGAGATACTAAGACTGATGTTTGTTGGAAATTGATATACCGTGAGTTTACGATATTTCTAATACATTTCACTTACAAGTTGTGTGTGTCTAGGGCCTTTTTGTATTGGTTTTTATGTGTTTTTATCATATTTTGCAGGAAAGATGTTCAGGCGCGGAAGTATACGGACAGCTGAAAGAAATGCAGAAAAAGGGCATTCACGGAGGTGGTCTACG
>JAJOOS010020888.1:0-26447 GCA_029582725.1 Solanum chiquidenum | reverse complement strand
ATCAACCCATAACTTTTGCCCATAAGGCCATAATTCTCAACTCATCAATATACCAACAATTCAACATGAATAAGTATAGATAAGCTTAGGAAACATCAATCCAATCTAATCTAAACATAATTTCACCAATAGAAATCATATTCACAAAGACCCACATTATAGGCCAATTTTAGAGAATTAGGGGATCATGGGTTCTTCAAGAATTCCTTTGAAAATTATCTTAAAAACTTTAATTCCACATCAATTCATCAATAGAATGATTTAGAAAATCGTTTGACAAAGAACCCATGGTTAGATTGAAAATTGGAAATTTTGGTCTTTGAATCACTTTTGAAAATCTTTGATAGAACTCCTTGAATGAAATGTTATTCAAGAATCAAGAGTTACCATACCTTAATTATGGAAGACCCACGAAATTGAAGAAGAAATCAGTTGAAAACCCATCTTCTAGCTTGAGCTTCATCAAGGTCTTCAATGGAGTTTTGAGAGAATCTATTTTAGAGAGGGAAGGGTTAATTGAAGAATGGGGTCTAATTCTAGGTTTTGGGGTTTTAACCAACTTAAAATACCCTAAAATAGGTATAATAACCGTTTGGAATAATTCCTCAAAGTACCCAAAGTACCCCTCACTTAGTTGGACCATTTAAACAAGTCAAACATGAGTTCTATTATCGCAAATTTCGTCGGGAAACAAGTTCGCGACGCGGAGGTGTTCCCGCAAGTTTCTAGAAATTAAATTCCAAGACAGTAGAGTCCGATGTGTCTCCGCGACGCGGAGACACTTTTTGTCCCTTGGTGGAGCAGGTCCGCGACGCGGAGCCACTCCCTCCAAGCACAACTTGCAAGCTGCCTTGGCTGCTTGCTTGGCCAAGGGTTGGGGTCCTCCGGGGACCCTTAGGGTGGTCCCGGGGCGTCGTAATCGAACATTTTGACCCTAAAGACATTTATTAAGACACTAGGGTCACCTCCACTGATTTTAGACTCCAAACAACACATAAAACATGAACAACATACTAGAACGCACCAACATGTAAAAGACTAGTTTCCGAACGTCTTGGTCGTCCCTTGACGTTTGACTTACAAACTCTTTAAAACTGACTTTCAAGGCTATTCTTCATTATTTTAACAAGTTATTAATGATTAAAACCATGTGAGGCTCTACTTTATCCTACTTCATTTTGAGGGATGTTACATCACCGACTACACTTGCAGCTCTCCAACCTGCACTTTTCAAATGCCTTCCATACTTTGACCTGCACAACCAACACATCATTATTTCACAAACAAAAATAAAGTGATAAAACCTTAGCTGCCTCCCAAAAATCACCTTAGTTAATGTTGTGGCACAACACAAGTCCCCACTTAAGTTCCATTAGTAGGGTTTGCCTCATTTTCATAAGGGAACCCCTCTTCTGGCTCTTGGTAGAGGTGAGACAACACCTGGTCCTTTTGGCACCGTAGTAGTTGAATGAGCATGGAATGAGAGGTTGTCATCTGGTTCAGCATCAAGACATTCTCTCTTAACTCTTCCAACACAATCGAGCTTTTTGACTTTGTGTAGAATGAGTAAAAGAACCTCTTCAATTTTCCCACCCTCTTGTTTATTCATCTTTCGACGCTCGTGAGACGGGACGGACATGTACTTCCTCTTGGACACTACCTCTAATTCCATGACTTTCTTGGACAAGACATCCAGTTGTGTTAACAATGTGGCCAATTCTTGGTCTTTTTCTTTCTCCTTGTTGGTCTTGGCCATGTTATGTCACGACCCAAGGGTACCCCCTAGACGTAACACGGCATACTCGACCCCGAAGGGGTCTAATACAAGCCCTTAGGATCATCATAACATACAATCATATAAAAGTAGGGAAAAATTTAAAAACTTTCTTTAAAACATACTTTAAAACATACATTTGAAAACATTTCATAAAAGTGGAAGTCTTTACTAAGTCTATGTCTAAATCCATCTATGAATAACGGGAATAAAAGTGTTGGGACGCAGCCCATAATAAGTCTAAAACATAAGAAATGACATAAAAGAACATAGTGGGTTTGTCCTCGAAACTATGAGGACTCACCAATTCTTCAAGTCTTCAAACATCTTAGAAACCTATCTTTCAAAACAACTCAATCTCCAACACCCTACATTTGATTAGAATGTAGGCAATATGCGTTAGTACAAAATGTACCAAGTATGAAAGCTAACACAACATCATAAGAGCATATGAAATGGTTAGTCAACATAAGACATAAGCATAAGAGATAATAATATGATCATAACACAATCAACATAGCCATAGAATAATTATCAACACAAGCATCATATAAACATAATTCAACATAAGATATATTTAATGAGTATAGGAGATACGTCATGTTAATGTCATAGTCTTTACTTAGACTTTCATGGTTACATACTTCAACCTTAAGTCCTTCATGTTACAAGAGAACTAGTTCACAAGACACCTCCAAGTATACATGTTCAATGCAAGGACAACATCCCATACTACCATCCAAGCTAAGTACCTCTCTTTGGTAAATTTTGGTCATAGGCCACCTTCACATTCAAGACTTAGGTCTTCATGTCATTTTAATTATAATCTATGTACATGGTCAACTATTAAGCTTCTCTATGCCCTAAGGGTACCATACTTCTAAGTAACCCCAAGACACACTTGTGCAATGTATGATAGGCATCCCACACTACCCTTCACACTAAGCATAGCCTTGAAGTCATCCTAGTCATATTCCCCTACTTTGGCCTCATTATTAGCTTAACTCTCATAACTAAGGAGATCTCTCACCTTTAGTCAACTATAACTAGGAAAGGCAACTCTAGCCCAATCCTATCTCAAGACTCCTCTTTAATGAACCTAAGTCATACTAATGTAACGCATGCATAGCACCCCATAATACTATACATGCTAAGTACTACCTTTAGGTCCTCATACTAATACTTCTCGATTTTGAAACTAGTTCCTCTCTTAACTTTAGAACACTATGAGGTACTTCATTAAGCACATCTTAGTTCATATACATAGTTTAGAACACTATGAGATACTTCTCAAGCATGTCTTAGTTCGTAGGATATGGAGATTGCTACTAAGAACCTTAACTTAACTATGTGAAGGTTCCCATCCCATGAGACCTAACTTTGGGAAGACCCACACTCTACTATGTAAGAGTCCCTCCTTTAACTTGGATAGTCCTCACATCAACTAGGTGTGGCTCTCTTCTTGGAGTCCAGACCCTCTCTTGTGTAACACTCCATCTCATTGTCAATATCCACTTGGAGCCAAGAATACACCCTAAGGTTTACTTGTTAAGCTTTGCTTAACACTCTTCTTTCATGGAAGGATGTCCTTGACAATCAATCCATGTTTAAGTGATCCTATCACTTTCATATATCAAGCATTTATAAGGTAAGTTAGGTGAATATAGGCCTTTCACCATAATTTAACTTATTAGACTTCTATTCTCTTTTAGACTTTACCCTCAAGCCTTAACAACACTAGGTAATCACTTTAGCTTCACCCTAAAGTCCTAGCTATTAGGATCACAACCACACTATCAACTTAGAGGGTGCCATGTTCGAGACATATCGATTGACCTCCCTAAGGGATACTTCGATGGTGAGCTCTAGTGGAGCAAAGGTTGATGTGACACCGGGCACTAATGCACCGACATATGGAGTGGCTGAGATGCAGACTTCACCCTAGGCCTAGCCTAGCACGATGATTTTTTCCATCCCTCTCTGTTACCCTTTTATACTCTATTTCTGTTTTAGTTGCATTTGAGGACAACTGCGTAATTTTTTGGGTAGGGTGGGGTATTTCCATACCTACCTCTTTTTGTGGGCTATTTTGTGTATATTGGTTTTGATGATGATTTTGTGAATATTGAGCTCATTGGTTTTGATATATATCTTGGTTGTTGAATTGTGTTGCGGATGTTATTAGCTTGTGGCTAATTGTTTTTTATGTGAAAAGCAGTTTTTGAACCAATTTTAAAATTTTGCCACCTCTTATGTGTGTGATTGTGGCTGTTTTTGTGCAAATTTGAGTATTGGTAGTGGCCAATAACGATGACTTTAATAGTTCTCTTAATTGAACGAAATGAATGTGGGGCTAAGAGGAGGTAAACTAAGTTACATAGGCAATATATGAACTTTTAGCATCTCATTGTGACTAGCCGATTTTTGAATGAGTCTCTTGTAATGAGCATTGCACGCTAGCTAGAAAGTGTGGCGTCTTGTTTGATATTGGTACCAATGCCTTGTGTGATGAGGTTGTCTGGAACATTGTATTTGATGACACCTAGAACTTGTCCTGATGGTTCGATTTATTGTCTGAAGTGAACAATTGAAATAATCTTAGGCAAGAATTTTGAAGAGTGAGCCAAATTTGACATTATACCTCTTTGTGGCCGACCTTGTGAGATATGTGAACCTAGCTTGGCACCTTTTGAGCATATCATTTTCTTGGAAGAAACTTAAGCAACTTTGACCTCTTTATCCCATCACCTAAAACATTCATGAAGTATTGTTATGTTTGAATAGCAAACTTAGGCCAAAATCCTAAGTTGGGGGTGTAGTAAAAAGGAAGGAAAGTAAAGAAGTGTGAAGAATCCTCTCTTTGATGGATTGTTTTGAAAAACATGGAACCCCTGCATAGTAAAAAAAAAAAAAAAGAGGAAAGAAAAGAAAAAGACTTAAAAAGAGCTAGAATTGTGAAATAAAGTGTGTGAACATGGTGAAAAATGGAGTATACGATGAGTCATGTCTAGTTGAATAATGGGGTGGAGTTTTAACATGTTTAAATGTGAAAGAAAAGGCGAAACGTTGATTTTCATGCCATACTTCATGAAGGTAGAAGCCACTAAGCCTAAATGACCATACCTTTACACTCGGTCCTGTTACAAGCCTTAAAAAGACCTTTGTGATCTTTAGTTATCTGAAATTAATGTTGATTGGAAAATAAGGGCAAGCCTATAGGTGGAGTCATGCATGTGTTTGTCTTTTTGAGTGTGAGAGTTGTATGTGATTCTGGGACTTTAAAGTGTTGAAGAATTTTGTGTGAATGTGGAATCATCTTTGTTGTGAAGGAATTTGAGTACTTTTATTGAGTTTGAACTTGCATTTGAGGCAGGTATTATGAACTTGACTATCCTTGATAATGGTGAGTCACAATTTGAATCTTTGAATGCATAATTGATCATTTTATGTGTAGTTTGAACCCTGTTGTGTGCATTCATGTTGAGTCTTATGCAACACTATTTGTAGGCATCCCTGTTCAACTACTGATCTTGAGTTCCACTTGAGGACAACAAAAAGTTTATGTTGGGGTGCTGCTGAGTCCGAGATTTGGACTCATTTAGGGCTTTGTTTTGATAGTTTTAGTGTCTTCAAATGCCTAAGTTGTGCTATAAACTGATGTTAAAGCCTTGATTTACAGGTAGTGAGCTAAGGAGTAAGGTAAGGACACTAACAAGAAAAAAAGAGCAAAACAAGTTGAAGAAGTGGAGAAAGGCAATCCTAATGATCGCCAAGACCACTAGGCAAATGGTCGAGTGGCCCTTCAGCTGGCCAAGAGTTCCAGTGTGCCAGCCCTGGGGGGAGAAAAAAAATCGGCGGCAGGAATGGGCTGTCGGCGAATTGCCGATCGGTTCCGCGATAACGAAATAGATCGCCAAAAGTTATAGGAATTGAGGATGCTGAGAACCAATGGAAAATTGCGAGGGAAGAGAGAAAAGAGTGGATCGCTGAACCACTCGGCGACCCCGACTTATCTCTCCCAATGGCTTTTTATGCCAAATTTTGGGCAACTATAAATTGAGTTTTGAACTGTAAATTTATTATCATGTGATCAGTGAGTAGAGTTTTCTTTTGAGTTTTAGAGTTCCATTGTAGACTTTGAAGATTTTTGGAGGCTCAAACTTGAAGATTTGCAAGTGTGTCTTTGAATTTAACCTTTGGAAAACATTGTAAAGCCTTGGAGACTATTACCTAGTTGATGGCTAATCTAGTTGGTGATTGTTTTTATCTTTTTATAATGTTTAGCTAAAACGCCAATTCTTGGGGTGTGATCATGTGATTATGGGTTTAATTAGCTTATGGGTATTGATAATTACTGATTTAAATGCTTAATTGAAGTGGTTTGAATTGATAGTTGTGTTTTAATCTAAGAATTGTAGTTGCAAATGCAATTCAAAATTAGAATTCTGGGCTTGATTAAAAAAGATGTTTTAGAATCAAAGCTTTCAATGGATGATTGTAGTTATTATGGTGATTTGGGTTTAGCTCGAGAGAGTAAATCCTAACCTCAATTTTACCCATCTACCTTGAGAGAGTAGATGAATTAAGGTGTGGGCTATTCTTATTTGCTAAGCTTATTGATGTTCGAAAGAAATCACTTGATTCGAAATAGTTGTTCGAGAGAAAGCTATTTCACCTATAGCCTAGCCTATCTACTAATATTTAGGTATTGCTTAGTATTTTCAACTACCCATATAGTGAAAATTGCCTATAATCGATCACATCCCGAGAATTCTTCCCTATATTGTTATTTCCTTAGCATTTGATTGTGCTGTAGCTGATACTTGCAAACCAAAACCCCCTATCTGACATTCGTGTCACCCTCTTTAGACTTGTTTACATGTCTTTTTCGATAATTTCTATTCCTATAGCTAATTACACCACGTTTGTACTTCCTAATTGAATTTGAAACGTACCTCTCCATGTGGGTTCTACAGTAACCTTTCGTTGGGTATTATACTAACTAACGATAGTTTGCACCTAGAATTGAATGAGGTGTGCTTGAAACGTTAATCAGTGACACGTTGAAAAAAACTCAATCTTCGATCTCAAACTCTAAGTCCCTTCTTCTCACATCTTCATAGGACTTCTGAGTATTCTGGGCTGTCTTTAGTCTATCTCTGATGAGTTGAAATTTCTCTATAGCCTTATGAACCGAATCTGGCCCAATCAAGGTTTCTTCACCTACTTCGAACCAACTAACCGGAGATCTACATCTACTCTCGTATAATGCCTCATAAGGGGCCATCTGAATATTTGAATGAAAGCTTTTATTATAGGTGACCTCTATGAGATTTAGGTGATCATCTAAACTACCCTTGAAGTTTATCACACAAGCTCTCAACGTGTCCTCTAAGGTCTGAATGGTATGCTCTGCCTTACCATCCATCTATGGATGAAAATGTTGTACCGAGATTTACATGAGTACCAAGACCTTTCTGAAATGATTTCTAGAAATGAGGGGTAAATGAGGACCTCTTTCTGAGATTATAGACAAGGGAACCCCATGTAACCTGACTGTCTCATTAATGTGGAGTTTGGGGTAGTTCTCCGCTGAATCTGTAGTCTTAAAAGCCAAGAAGTGAGCGAACTTAGTAACTCGTTGTAGTATCACCCAAATGGAGTCATGTTGTCGCGTTTATTCAAATGTGGTTATAATTTCCTAACAAAGGTAATTTCGAAATGTAAAATGGGTTTAGTTGTAAGATTCAAGTAACCAATCGTGTTAAGATTATCATATTTAGAACAATTAACAATGTCTTGATTTTAAGGTTGTATTGATGAATGAATTAAACCAGGGTAGTGTTTCCCATGACGCTACATATAATGTTTATTCATGAACAGTTTCGAGTAATTCAGTCTTTGCAAATTACAAACGAGTTAAGTGTATCTAACACTTCTCAGTCTTGTTAGTTAAATTTTCACTTAAATTCTCTATGTCTTTGAGTGTTAACAGGTTTTACCCTAGCATATAATGACGTTGAAGTTCTCTTCTCTCAAACTCGAACTTTAACTTCATTTCATCAGACTAACTCAACTTTTTCCCAACAATCAGTTTTCTCTCGAACAATCGATAGATAAAGGCTGATTCTAACGCGTGCACTCATTAAATGAAATAAATAACTAAAGCTGAGTTATATATTACAAATAAGAAACACAATCTACTCGTATTACGAATCCACACTTAGATTACAGTCATAGTTCCCACAATTCTAATTGTGGTGTTTAGCCACTCATGGTCTCAACTGAACAAGAAAAGATTTCTAATGAAAACATTAATAAATATCACTTATGAAAGTTTGCAACTTCAACAAACACTTGATATTCAGAAAACTAAAATCCAACTCCAAAGATCGATTCAATGTTAATCGATAAAAAAAGCCAAAGTGAGAATAATTAGGAACTAGTCGCTCGTTCAAGATAAAATGAGATAAAAACAAAATCCAATCTAATTAATTCAAATAGTCAGTCTAAAAAGAGTCCTACTCTAAGTAGGACTGAATTGTCAAGCAGCTTCACGGACGGTCAGACGACTTGTTAAGGGCTTCACGGTCTGTGAACACCTCTGTGGTCCGTACTTGTAACTCTCAAATTATGGTCCTTCAAGGAATGCACACTAGAATCCTACCACGAACCGTTACAATGACCAAGGTCCGTCTTGTTGCCCGTGGTAGTCACTTGGTCAACTCACACTCCAACTTCTCAAGGTTTTCTCACTAGATCAACTCTACGAGCAGCATCACGGCCCGTCATAAGGCTCACGATCCATGAAGGATTCCGTGGTCATTATTTAGTATTTCCAAAGTATGTCTTCTCAAGGCCTGCACACTCGACATCAACCTCGGGCTTCTACACGACCTGTTATGAGGACCACGATCCATCAAGGGCTCCGCGGTTTTCACTTAGAAGTTGATCATCAGTAACACACATTCCAGGTTCACTCTTCCAGTTCACGAGCTTCAGGACGACTGTTCTTGAGAACCACGACCTGTGATGGGTTCCGTGGAGTACCCTTTAGTATGTTCATTTTGCCCCTCTTTTTCAATTTTTCCCATGCAAATGTAAACTTGTCTAGACATTTAACAAATACATCAAATATTATTTAAATATACTTAGGTCTAGTATTAATACTTTGTTTTGAGTATTGAATGTGCCAATATTCCACGGCACATAAACACCTTCAACTTAGAACCATTACTTGTCTTCTAGTGATGATAAAAACAACATTTGACGCTTAAAATCCCACATATACTATCCTAACATCCAACAGCCTTCTCTACTACACTTTGTATAAAAAATTATAAATCTAACATGCAGATATCAATATATGACATCCCATTACTCACAATTGATCATGCTTAGGACTGTGTACTATAAGCCCACACAATTTAACTATCAAATACAATCAGGGTGTCCTCACATCAAAGAAGTCCCTCACACATGATAATTGGGACTAAATGCTACACTCACTCCCAAAGAATTTCTGACACTAAAAATAGAAGACTATAGCCTTTCCCTTGCTTTCTACACTCTATCTTTCGAACAACCGAAATAGGATCACTGTACGACTTTATCGGCTTATAACATAGGCTCAGGCTAGGGAATGGAATTTTGGTTTTGTGAGTGGCTAATACCTTGGCTCTCGAAAGTTTTATTCGCACACAACTTTTTCTAAGCGATTCTCTTTTTTTTTTTTAGTACATCCCAACAACCATTATTTTCTTTTTCTTTTTTTAAATTATTTTTTATTGCACATTTCTCCTGTTCAAGAGAGTTCTTTAGACTTTGTGCTTTCAAGCTGACTTTGTGAACCTTCTTCTTCTACTTTTTCTTTCTGCTCGGGTTGTCATCACCCTCAACTTAGGCTTTTGGCCTGAGTTGTGACATCGTATCTTCGGAGACACAATGATTTGATATCAGGCGGGTAAGAACAAAATTATTCTCCAGACCCATATCAGGTTCAAGTGGTACATTTTTTATTTGGTTATTTATTTTTGACTTTTAGTGGGCATAGCAAAATTAGCCTACTGATCCTTTCCTAGCCAGTTATTCTAAGATCCTAGCAAGACTACTCCAGCAAGTTCTAGTTTCTGCTCCTAGCATTAGAATTCAAACAAACCTTACACACACATGACACATGACTACATTTTCCAGTTTCTTAGTTCACCAATTTATGTTTCAAAAAAGCAATGTTTAACCCATAAGTACCTAGCATGTCAGCTAAAGAGCCTAACACTCAAATTTCAGATTAAAGACATATTTGCTAGTAATTCATACACAAACAAGCTCAATCTCAGCTGCTGCCCATCACACACACATATGCTTCCCAAAAATTCCAAAATACAACACGGACAATCACAACTTCGCAATTTATCATAACACAACACATAGTAAACATCCATTCATTCTAACAGCTAAAATAGCAGGTTGCTCATAACCCCCTCCCCAAACAAAAAGGATGTTGCCCTAAAAGTCAATAAAGCAAAATAATACACGACTGTGAGAAGGGGTTATACCTACGGCACACTAGACGCTTGTAGTCGGAGCAGTGTCAGTACCCTTATCGACAATGCGCTGTCAGAAACCTGCATTTGATCAGCTGAATCGGTAGCACTGGGAGGTGGTATTGCACCGCCCGAAGCGCCAGCCAATAATGCATCTCTCCTCTATTTCTCAAGTTCTTATTTTTCTCTAGCCTTTTTCCTTGACTCCTTGCTTGCTTTCTTGTGTTGTTTCTTTTCCACCTTAGAGATAATTTATGGCCGCTCCTCATCAGACTCATCGGCTTTGTGTTTTCTCTTGCTGGATTTGCTCTTCGGTATTTCACCCCAGAAGTCATCAAGGGACTGAGTGTTGGGTGGCTCATTGAACAAGTTCATCAAAGACTATGGCACAACCCGAGTGGGCACATGTACCGACTTATCTACCAGTTTATCAATTTGAGCTTGCATCTCGACTAACTGCGTCTTGAACTCGTTAGTATTTACTGTACCTGTAGCCTATAATTGATCTTGTACATGGACCTCCAAGATATCCATCTTGTTTTTTAAAACGACCAACTCCTTCCTCATCTCATATTTTAACCTCTTCTCCATGGCTAACACATCGTTCTATAAGATCTAGTTAATCTGAGTACAATATGGTCGACTATGGACCTGGTCTGAAGCTGATTGGAAACCAACCTCTCAAGGAGCAAAGTAGGAATAGTAACAAAAGTACCTGTAGCCTAAGAGGCTGAAGCTGGTGGTGGTGGTTCTTCTGCAGATGGTTGTGATGATTCATCCTATTCTGGACCTCTATCAGCATGTGGAAAGTCAATGGGTACTTGGGGTACGACTGCAAATTGTCCCATCGGTGCAGATTTAGCTCCTAATAGATGATTTGCAACATCATTTATTTTAGATGTTGTGGTGATGCTGGTCGCTTCCAGTCATCTATCTACTAGCTTATTTGGAGGAATATTGGCTTGCATACACAGTTTCCCTATCAGATAGGGAAATGGTAATCCAACTCTCTCATTAGTGCTTTTTCCCACATTTCTCTGGCGATGATAGGGCCTACATTGAATCGGTAGCCAGCCATGAGCCAAGCAACCAATGATACAATGGACGTGGACAATGTTTTATTATTTTCTGGAGGCTGCAACTATACACGATAAATAGCCCACCAAACCATAACTGGGAATGATAGTTATGCCTTAGTGATTTTCATTTGTGCCCCTACTGCCCATATTGCGTTCTCCCCATATGATGCAATCAACCCAGTAATCCATCGCATGACTTACTCTATTGAAGTCGGATCCTCCATCTCAGTCTCACTCGTCACAACATGATGTTTACCTTCAAATAGGCCCACTAAAGTTGTTGATGTGTACTCTGGACTATGCAACATTTTGTTGATCGTGGCTTCAAGAATATCCACTGATATGCCTCTCACTATGACAGAGTTGAGTGGTTCCCATGTGCTGGAAAAATCTTTTTGGTCCCTTTTGGTAGTTTCAGTATCAGCAACAAAATTCATCAGGGTGGCTTCATAGGATGCATAGAATTCCCAGGTAATGTGGCAGGAGAACTCCCCAGGAGAGTTTTTCATCCATTTAAATTTATGCATCTAGAAAGTTCAATAGATCTCTGGAAATTCGCGGATGTCCGAAGTCACTACTCTAGCTTAAGGTATGACTGGCCGATAAACTAAACCGCTTGTCTTGGACACAATCCTATTCATGAAGAAGTCCTCAGACATGCGCACAGTTCACATAGAACGATAACAATCAATTAATTGTTGTCTTACCACTGGGTCAGCTATATGTAGGTGGACAAAGTTTAATCCTCGCATCCTCAGTGTTTTCTTCTTCATATTTTTCTTGGGCATCGACGTCTTCATGTGCCCCAGTTTCAGCTTGTGTTCCCACTTCGGGTTGAGGTGCAACTACATTCTCCTGTGACACGCGAACAAACTCTTCACCACTACTTGAGACGTAACCAGATTCGCTCCCTGATCCCTCAGCGCTTCCGGAACCAGTCTCAGATGCCTCACCACTCCCCGATCCACTACCTTCATCTTCAGACTTTCAGGAGTGTCCTGAAGAATTGCTCTCGTTAATCGTGATCTAGTAGCTCGAGGAGAGTGTTCCTCAATTATGGTGTTGACTTGAACCTCTGAGCTACTAGATTCTACCGCATAATCACTTTACATTGGTTAGTGGTGTAGAGTTGAAGACTTTCTTCGGGGAGCCATAGTACCTGATAGGTCAAGCAGTGAAAATGGGTTAATAAACAAACCACGTAAATCGATGCACCAACGGGTACTCAGACTTCCCCTGTGTAAATACAACGGAACTCCTCTCCTTAAGAATGTCGTCACCCAATCTATCATTGGGTAGGGCCACAGACTCAAAACAAAAAACAACATTAAATGTACAGAAACTAAAAGTATTTTTTTTACGGAGGCCAAGACGGGTCGTGGAGGTTACCACAGTCCGTTGTGCCTCTCGTGGATCAACTACAAAACCAATGTGCAACAGGGGAATCTACTACTTATGGTTCACGGAGGGCTTCACAGTCTGTGAAGTGAAACACGGTCCGTGAAGACCCTTGTGACCTTAGCTAATAGTTCTGTCCTTGCTAAGTGTGGACAACGAGAGGTTTCACGGTCCGTGAGGCCTTTCGTGGTCTTACACATAAGCCAATTTGCAGTGAACTCTCACTCAATATGCACACAATGATGGATTTTATCAAGTATCACTAGAAAATCCCAATTTTTCAAGACATTTTAGCACATGTAGGCACAACCCAATTGTCTCTTAACCCTGATGATTCACAGACAAGTAATATTTGCATAATACGATCATACTGTCATGATCTAGCGGTACACCTTAGACGTAACATGGACTACGAGACCCCGAGAGGCCTCATATATTAAAACATTTTCTAATACAATTAAAAACTTTATAAAATGAGCAAAAGTGTATTACACTTGTCCCAAACCATTTAAAACTTGAATATCTTTGGGACACAGCCCATACAATAGTTCTAACAATAAAAGAAAGGCATAAAAAAGAAACGTTATCAAATCCTCAATGCCATGAGGACTCACCAAATCTTCACTCCTTGCTCTACTATGAACCTAGCCACGGGGATGGAAGTCAATATCGTCGGATCCTACTTTTGATAAGAATGTCGGCAAAAGTATGCGTTAGTACATTACAAAAATGTACTGAATATGATGGCTAGCATAAATCATCAACATTTAAGCCTAAAATAGGCGTTAGTCAACATAAGACATAGGCTATAAGCATAAGAGACATCAACATATGTCATAAGCATATTCAATGCACATAAATCATCATATCATAGGAGGAACACTTCTCAAGTAACCTCATCTTATTCTCAGTCAAGACTTCGGTCATCACCTCTAGTCATGCATGTCAAAGAAAGCAACTCAATTATAAATCCAAGCTAACTTATCGTCATACAATCAATCTCATATAGAAACATACTTACAATAATTCCTTGAAGTAATCTTGTTTCATCATACACATGCTACTTTGATTAGGGACTTGTCCATCTTTAGTCATTCTTACTATTCATGGTAGAGTATCTTTCTACTAGTCCAAGACATATCATCACTCATGAATGGTTATGATTTACAAATTCGTGTACAAACTAGTGAAGACGAAGTAACACAAATATCTCCGGTAGTCAGTCTATGTCCATCAGCCGGCCGGTGTGAGCGAGAAGTTTGGGACATGTTTTTTAATCCACCACCATTATTGTCTTTCTACAATAATGGTATGGATTTGGTTGATGATCGGAGATTACAAAAGTATATCGACCGAGCGGGAATCTTGAATTGAAAACCCTTTCTTCTTCCCTCGCCACTTCTTTTGCTATTACGCTTTCTTCATAGGATAGCTGCTTCCAAGCCCACCTCCTGGTTGTCATCGATAATAAAAAGTCTTTCTCTACTGTCTTCAGTCTGGTTTGTACCTTTTGCATGATGGGTCAGCGAGAAAATGGGAACAGCGGCATAAGCCATTAGGTGTAGGTGCTTTCCAGAGGTGAAATCTTCTAGTTCTTCCTATTTGACCAGAAACCGATCAAAGCCTCATTAACGTAAAACAAGTTGATTTCTGCGGTTTTCAATTCCCAGAAGCTCTTTGCTACTCAGCTATACTATAGGCTCTAAAGGCATTACTTGACTGAAAGAGTTCTTATATTATGGAGGTTTCCCTTTCCAACATCTGACTTATATACAGGTCAACGTCAACATAAGAAGCACGAAAAAAGTTAGCTCACTCGACTGAAAGGAGATGGATTAGAGTAGTCTTTATCCAATAGGCTGGCTGCCTATTGCAGGAGTTCCTGACCTTAAAGGACACACCAGATCCTCGGTAGGACTCTTATTTGATAGGCTTTAGGGGATTTGAGGTTTTGGGGTTTCACTCGCAGACCCAGCCCTGCTGCTTCCTTTAGTCTCCTATCCTAAGTTTTTCTCTGTGAATGAATCAAGTTCTTCGATAGGACCATCTCGACCGAGGGATAATCATAGATCTACTATGGTATTTTTTTATTCCTTCATCTTATTTCGGGTTCCAATTTCTGGGAGCATTATGTTGAGTCACTCCAAGAGTAGAATGAGCATCTCACCTCACGTTTTAGGAACTAAATGAGGAATCACACGTAGACGGACCTGAGCATTCTCCTTCTCTACAGAGCCCTTTGGAGCAAGAGTTGGGTCTGCTTGACGCTCTTCTCCTTTCGAGTGAATTGAATTACTTCGGCTCGGATGCCTTTGATCAAATGTGCCAAGAGTGAGGGAATGCCATACGTTTGGTAAGTTATCCTCCGGCCAGGATAAAAGATCCGATTGGAACTGCTAATCCTATGTATATTGTATGGATATCTGGTTGCAAAATTGCATAGTATCAGAAATGGCAATCCAAGGTATTACCCAACCCCAGGAGAGTTTACAAACAAATACAGCTCTTTGTTCTCATCCTCCATACTGAGATACATCATAAGACCAATAAGTTGATTAGAAAGATCGGTACTAATCCCTTGGCCTAAAAAAGTAATCTTTCTCGATAAAGTTGGTTGATTAAGGTAAAATTGTAACCCTTAGGAACCGTACTTGCGCCTTTTGATGCATACGGTTCAAAATAATTGTGAATAAATGTATAGATTCCAGCCATCTTTCTTTTTTTCTACAAGGGCTCTTTCTTACTTCTAACGAAATGACTTTTCTTCAATTTTTCAATAAAGACGAGTTTTTATTCCTTTTTAATATTTTATATTTTCCATTATAAAATTTGAAGTTATAAGAAAAGGTCATTAAACCTATCGAATTAACTTCTCACTGATGTATTCTTTCATCAAGATTTAATCCAAACTGCGATGGTATTTTCTTGTTCCTGAAAGGGTATGTTTCATCTTTTTAGGTTTATGCTTTACTCCGGGTAAAGATCCACCCGATTTGGATTTGTACATATAGGACAAATGCTCCCATTACCATTTCTTTTTGTATTTTTTTTTTTTTTTTTGTAATTTATCTTATACAAGTAGTTATTAGAGTTGCGATAACTTTGCTTGACAATTACGATCTCTTTACAAAGAAAAAATATGAATATAAATCATAGATATCTTACCAATCCAATTGGGTTTTTTCTAAACGGAGCCTGGATACTTCATTTATTTAGTCCAACCAAGCCAACCCAGCATTACTACTCTTTACTATGTCTAAAATGGGACCGTGAAGACAGCCCACCACTGAAACTTGCTTTGCTCTCGCTCGGCTCGCTCCCACCTATCTTCTTCCAACTATAGTGATAGATCTTTCACTTCACGATAGCAGGAACCTCACTAGCCTTCTCAGCCAGTTAGTTTAACCACAGGGATCCCAAGTCCCATGCCTTTCTTGGTCGGACCAACCCAACCGGCGATTTCTGACAAGTATTTCTGAATTGGAAGAGCAAGAAGCAGAACTAGAAGTTAGAACAAGCTATCATGGAAAGCACCTTACCCATGCAAGTCCAAGCTATTCAAGGAAGGGTACTATTGATCAATCCAAACTATCATGAAATGGTGTGGCGTCACCAAGTCAAGCTATCATGCAAGCATCCTCTCATGCTAGATCAAGCTACATTGGAAGGGTACGATTTCTTCCAAGGCTATCCATGAGATCTATTACACAAGCTACCATGCATGGTCTTGTCTTACCAAGTCAAGGTTTAAAGACATGGGGATTCACCTCCACATCATTTCATAAGGGTCATAGGTACACACCTTCATACCCATTCATCATAATTAGAACATATGAAATCGCCTTATATCCTTTACATATGGAGTTCGAGGGTAGTTGCCTCTAACCTCATCACTCATTTAGCATTTAGTCTAGATTCATTTTAGGTGAGCAAATATTTCAAACTAGAATCATTCTATGTGAGTAAACCTTTCACATTAATGTTCATATATATACATGAGAATGTCCTTTCAAAAAACACAACACAACATCAATATCATAGTCATTGCTACTTTACTCTCCAAGTGTCCTTAAAGCATTTACATAGGTTCTATACTACATGCATCATCTCATACATTCATAATATAGGTCATGTAGGTAAATCATTCCACAACAATCCTATCTACCATTCATCAATCATGTAAGCTTCACTCTCACAACTTTAACATTAATAGTTCATCATATTATATTTACTCTCAAAGCATTACTTCTCCTCATAATCACATATTCCTATATCTCAAGAAATTCTAACCACACGCTTCATTCTTAAGCAATTCTAATCATACATCATCATATAGGCTCAATCTTAAGCACTACTAATCATAATTCATCATGTGTACTTTAGTCATATTCAATTAATGTCTATGTGCTCTACTCTCAAGCAATTAATATCTATTTACATCAATCTCAAGCGATTTATCATGTATTTCATCAATCTTCGAAGATTACATCTAAATCCTTAATTTCCCCTTTCATGGCATAAAACCCAATTTCATCAGTTCTAGGCTAGAAAAAAGGGTTAGGCATGGGTACATGTAAATTCATCCTATAAACATGAAATTATACCATAAAAAATCATAGACAACTATAATCCACTCAATTGGATCAACATTCATCATAACCCACAACAATAGAAGAAACCCTAACTAGAATTGGGGAATTGTTCTTCAAATTGTCGAAATTTTAAGAGACTCCATGGATGAATGGATTCAATGGATTAATAAGTCATCATAGCTTGATTGAAAAATCTACAAAGCTTGGAAGAATGAAAAATTGACTTGACCTAGCTTGAATCTTCTTATTCTTCTTCAACTTTCTAGAGAGAGAATTATTTGAGAGAAACCCAATTCTTTTGGTGAGTTGAGAGAATGAATTAAATGAATTAGATTAGTGGTCTAAAATACTTATATAGGTGGTTTATACTAGGGTAAAACTACACCACTTAATTCTAATTAAAACTGAAAAGTTCCATTATTTCCTCAACTTAGCCAACCAGTGACCAACCACGAGACCACGTTAATGGGCTGTGGATGGACCCACGGTCCATCTTGGTCAACCATGGTTTGGCTTCACAGATTCTATAAATTTGTCCTGTGACCTACGACCCTGAACCACATGTCGTGGACCCCTCCACGGGGTGTGGGTCCTGGCCGTGGTTCACTGCCTCAGGCTGTTTCTTAGGGCCTCTTCATGGGCCCATAAATGGGTCCTTCTGGGTTTGCACCTGGAATTATGAACATGCTATCCCCTATTTTGAATACAGGATGTTACACATACCCATATACAAATAATCATCTATGCTCAATAGCACAACTTTTATCAGTAGCACTCACATAAGCATACTATTTTTACGCACTTTGCACCCAACTTTACAATAATATCATCATGTATCACTAACCCTAAAGAAGTATATCATACCGACAACAACAACTCACCAATTTTGGTCAATTTCAAACATACCTATGACGATTATAACCTAGCATACACTTCATCCAGTACAAATACACAAAATCAAGAAACATTTTGCAGTTATAACTTGGTTCTAGAGAATATTAAACTTATATCAAGTAGGGGAGAAGAACATACTTTAATAATTGCTCAACTTTCGACTTGGAAAACAAGAGATGAATTGAGATGTTCATTTTGAACAATGATGAAATTAGCGTTTTGATTCCTTGATGAATTTTGGAAGTTATAGATATTGAAAACCATTTAATGATCTCAAGAACCGTTATGGAGAATATAAAAAAGAGAAAAATATCGACCCTTGGTGCTTTGGGTATTTATAAAACGTTAGAATTGCTTTTAAGGCTTGCGCGGGTCGGGTTGGGTAGATTGGCAATGCTGGACCCATAATGACGGACCATGAGGATGATCATGGAGAGCATCATGGTCCGTAGGAAAGTCCGTGAAAAACAATTGATAAGAAAAACTTACCTGAGGTTCACGAGAAGGTAAACGGTCTGTACAAAGCATGACGGATCGTAAACCCTTTCATGAACCATTTTCTCACAATTTTCAATAGCTTCTTTAGGATGTTGTTAAGTATGATGGACCGTGAAGTTTCCATTCAAGAGCCCCATCGCCCGTGGGACCGTCCGTGAAGGGCTACCTATATCCAGTTCCTCACCTTTTTGTTCAATTCCTTCTTGCACACACCAACACCAGTGACTGTATAAAAACAATGAAAAATGCTAAAATGTAAACCTACCTAGTACCTTTACAATCTTGGGTTGCCTCCCAAACAGCGCACAATTTAACATTGTGACACGACGCAGGTTACTTAATTGCTCAGACTTTATCAAACTTACATTCCTCTATTATTTTCATTTACTCTAGGACTCCTAGATATGCCTCGATTCACTTAGCATTGGCCTTGAACCTCTCACTCTTGTCATTATCAAGCTCAATAGCATCCGATTGAAATAGATGAGTTACCTTAATCGGCCCAAACCATTTGGATCTTAATTTTTGAAAAGTTGTTCCAAGTCACCAGGACTGAAGGTCCTTTTCTACCGCTTCATCCTTCACTTGTACATCGCAAACCTCTCATAAGCCCTTAGAGGGAACACATTCATCTTATTGATCTGATCTAGTCTTAGGTTCAATAATTCACTCCAACTCAGTTTCAACTTCTTTAAAGCCTAGAGTGCCTTATGCTTCAGCTCAACTGGCAAATGACATGCCTTTCCAAACACCAACTGATATGGAGATATACCAATAGGTGTCTTGAAAGCTGTCTGATATTCCCATAGAGCATCATCCAACTTTATTGCCCAATCTGTCATGTTGGCATTCATTGTTTTTGCCAAAATAGCCTTGATATCACTATTTGATACCTCCAATTAGCCACTTGTGAGTGGATGATAGGGTGTTGCCACTTTGTGATGTTTAACCCCATACTTAGCCAAGAGATCACTGAACACTCTATTGCAGAAATGGAAACCTCCATAACTTATAATTGTTCTAGGTGTACCAAACCTTAAGAATATGTTCTTCTTCAGGAACCCATCGATACTTTTACCATCATTTTCAGGCAGAGAAACTGCCTCAATCCATTTGTAGACATAGTCCACTGCTACCAGTATGTACTTTTACCAATAGGAGCTCACAAATGGGCCCATGAAGTCAATCCCATACATAAAATAACTCCACTTCCACAATGGGTGTCATTGGTGGCTCGTGGAGATGAGATATAGCTCCTTGACGCTAGCATAAATCACAATTTTTTACCACATCAATTGCATACTGATGGATTGTAGGCCAGTAGTACCCACTCTGGAGTACCTTATGAGTTGTCCGGGATCCTCCATGATGACAACCGATTGGAGAGGAATGACAAGCTTTTAAGATATACAACATCTCAACTTCTGGGATACATCACCTAATGATATTATTAGCACACACCCTGTACATATATGGTTCATCCCAAAAATATTTTCCAACATCATGTAGGAATTTCATCTTTTGCTGGAATGTTAGCCTTTAAGACATCACGTCGCTGACAAGAAAGTTAGCAAAGTCAACAAACCAAGGAATGAGATCAAGAGTGGCGGCTAATACCTGCTCGTCTGGGAATGAGTCATTTATATCTAACTCAAGTTTCTCTTTCTTTTCTACTTCCAGCCTAGAGAAATGATCAGCCACCTGATTTTCACAACCTTTCCTATCTTCGACTACAAAGTCAAACTCTTGAAGCAACACTGCCCATATGATTAGTCTTGGCTTTGCATCTTTCTTTTCCATGAGATATCTCAGCGCTGCATGATTTGTGTGGGCTGTCACTCTGGGGCCCAACAAGTACGCCCTGACCTTCTCGAAGGCATTTACCACAACAAGTAGTTTTTGTTCAGTCATAGTGTAGTTGTGTTGTGCTCCTTTCAGTGATTTCCTAGCATAGTAGATACAATGGAAGATCTTGTTGTGCTTTTGTCCCAACACAACTCCTAAGGCAGTACCACTAGCATCGCACATCACCTCAAATGGTTAAGCCTAATCTGGGTAAATGATCACTGAGGTGGAAATCAGTTTCTCTTTCAGCCATTTAAAAGCTTTTAGACGTGCATCATCCAAGGCAAATTTCACCTCTTTATCCCAAAGCTTGAACAAGGGATGTGTAATTTTTGAGAAATCCTTGATGAATCGCTTATAAATTCCTGCATGTCCTAAAAAGGTTCGAATGCTATTCATACAAATAGGCGGAGGCAACTTTTCAATCACCTCAATCTTAGCTTTGTCTACCTCTAGTCCGTTCTACGACACCTTATGGCCTAGAACTATGCCTTCCTTGACCATGAAATGGCATTTTTCCTAGTTCAGCACCAAATTAGCCTCCTCGCATCACTGTAAAGCCTTGCTAAGATTCAACAAACAATCATCAAATTTGTAACAAACCACAGAAAAAAAATTCCAGGAATACCTCTAGAGTGTCCTCTACCATATATGATAAGATGGACATCATACACCTCTGGAAAGTTGCTGGTGCATTACACAATCCAAATGGCATGCGTTTAAACATGAAAGTACCATAGGGACATGTAAAAATACTATTTTCCTGATCTTCATTAGCAATTGATATTTGGTTGTACTCAGAGTAACCATCTAAGAAACAGTACCACCCTTTTCCAGCCAACATGTCAAGCATTTGTTCCAAGAATGACATTGGGAAGTGGTCATTCAAGGTCCACTTGTTCACCTTTCTGTAATCCATGCAAACTCGCCATCCAGTGACTGGTCTTTATGGAATCAACTTGTTCTTTGCATTGGCTACCACTGTCGTGCCACCCTTTTGGGCTCACATTACACTGGGCTGACCCAATGATTGTCAGAAATGGGGTACACCCACCCCAATATCAGACCACTTTATGATCTCCTTTCGACCACCTCTTGCATTGGTGGATTTAACCTCCTCTGGTGCTCTATGCTCGGATTGCAGTACTCCTCAAGTTGAATCTTATGAGTGCAGATACCTAGAGGCATCCCAATGATATCAGCAATGGTCCACCCAATTGCCCTTTTGTACCTTATCAACACTTCAATCACCACTTGCACCTGTTCGTCATGCAAATCTGTAGCCAAAATATCTGGTAAAGTATTGTTTGCGCCCAAGAATACATACCTCAGGTGACTAGGTAACTGTTTAAGTTCCAACACAGGTGGCTCCTCAATGGATAGCTTTGCTGGTGGGTTCCGACTATTTTTGAGATACAACTCTAATTTGTTTAAGAGTATAAGAATGTGCTCCCATACCTTGTAGATCATTCACAGTCTCCACATAATCACTCTGGTAGTCTTCTTCAAAATTCATGATCAGGGCTGTCAATATTTCGACAGCAAACCTTTCCTCTATAGCAGCTCCAGGCTCCTCTTCATCGAAGACCTCTATCGCAGATACCACATTCATGTCTTGTTGTTGCTTCATAGACCTGCAAATCTTAAACTTTTCCTCCTTATTATTTACCTTGAATTTCAGCTCTCCACACTCATTATCAACCAAAGCTCTACCTGTAGCCAAAAATGGCCTTCCAAAAATTATGAGACCTCAAAGTCCACCTTGCAATCCAGAATCACGAAATTTGCCGAAAAGATGAAACTATCCACTTTTGCGAGCACATCACATAAGGTACCTATAGGTCACTTTACTGCCTATCTGCCATCATCAACCTCATCGATGTGGGTTTCAGAACTAATAAGCCCAGATGCTTGTAGATGGCTAGCGACATCAGATTTATACTAGCCCCTAAGTCACACTGGGCCTTTGCAAACTCAAATGATCCAATAGTGCATGGTATAGTTATTGCACCTGGATAATTCTTTTTCTTCATTAGAGTCCTTGTAGCAATAGCACTACAATGATGAATATTTTCAGTTACATCAAAACCTACAACTCTTTTCTTGGTGATTATGTCCTTCATGAACTTAGCATATCCTGGCATTTGCTCTAAAGCTTGCACCAATGAGATCTTCACTGACAGTTGTCTCAACATAGTTATGAACTTTGCAAATTTCCCATCCTCAACTTTCTTCTTGAGTATCTGAGGGAAAGTTGGAGGTGGTCGGGGTATCTGTTCTGGAGGCAAAGTCACCTCAACTTCTTTTTCCTTTCTCTCCACTGGCTTTACTATTGGTTTAGCCTCTTCTATGTCATTGACATGTTCAACTTCAACCGCTTCTTTATCATTTCCCTTCAGACTCTGTTCCTACTCAGTACACACAAATTTTTACTCATTAATGACCTTACCGCTTCTGGTGATGATATCCATGCAGTGTCCATCTTTCTTAGGGTTCTCGATAGTGTCACTTGGTAGTGCAAAATTCTTCCTTTGGTTTAGTGTTGTTTATAGCTACCCCAACTGTTGCTCTATCTGCTTGATGGAAGTAGTGTGAGAATCTACCAATTGACTCATGCTGGAGAAATCACCGTTAATTTATTTCACTCTTACATCAGTTGATTCCACCTTTTGCAACACTTTAGCAAACATATCTTCTAGTTTGGACCCGCTAAAACTACCATTCGCACGATCTCTATTACCTGGTGGCACATACTCACCACTGCGGTCATTTCTGTAACCATATCTGTTTTTCCAGTTTCCTTGTTCTCTATTTACTGGTCTGTCATACTGCCCTTCTCTTGAAGAGTTCCGACCTGTATTTCCAAAATTATATCCTTGGTTTGCCGAGTTATAATTTTGGAAACTGATGAGTCCACAAATTGGACTCATTTAGGGCTATATTTTAATAGAAACAGTGTCCTGAAATGCTTGTTTTATCTCAATAACTGATGAAAATGCGTAAGTTTCTGGTATTTGAAGTGTTAGTGGAAGCATGGACACTTAGACGCAAAAAGGAACAAAAAGGGGGAAAAGAATGAAGAAGCTGAAGCCTGAGCATCGCCAAAGGGACACACTCCACCCTTTGTTCTAGTACGCAAAATCCTGAAGGAAGTGGATCAAAAAGTCACTAGAGAAGTAGTTGGCACTTCGCCGATGAGTTCCGCAAAGCAGAAGTATACCGCCTAATGATCTAGAACGCACAGATGTTGAAGGCAAGGTACATAAGGCAATGAACTATAAGAAAAAGCGAATCACCGAATTATTTGGCGTTTAAGACTAACCTCACCAAGCGATCCGCCATCACTATTTTATGAAGTCTATAAATACTAAAGTCTTGACTAGTTTTAGGGTAGAGTCGAATATTATTGTAATTTCTTTACTTTAACTTGGATATTTTTCTCAAGTTTGGGAAGTGGGTCTTTTGGATTCTTCTTCCTTTGCTCAAATCAAGACGTATTTCTCTATACCCATTTGATTTCAACATCATTGAAGGTATAAATTTCTATCTCTTGATGTGAGGCTAAAAACCCCCATTCTTCGGGTGTGATTTAGGAAATATGTGTTGATATGATTGTTGGGTCTTGCTTACTCATAGGTTAGATGCATTTTAATGGTGATTTCACCTAGTGGTTGTGGTTTAATTTAATGGGCTTGTAGTTGCAAATACAAAGCCACCCATGTATTTTCCGCTTGCCCGAGAGGGAGGTCGCAAAACCAAGGCCACTAGACTGATGGCCTAAGGAGTGGGTCGACATGAGGTTCAGCCCGAAAGGGTGAGCCCTAGTCCCATATCCTAACACTCAGCTCGAGAAAGTGAGTGTGGTAAGGCGTAGGCTGGTATTCATGCGGCAAATGGGTGTCCGAGAGGAACGCATTTGAAACGGGGTAAGTTACCCGAGAGGGAACTCATTTCCATCTAAAGCTTAGCCTAATCACTATTATCTTGCAAATTTCCTATCGAAAGCATCTACCCAACTATTTATCTCAGCTTGTATTGCGGCACACACCAAGAACTCTTCCCCATACTTGATTTCTTTGTAATTTTTGTTGTGTTTTCTATACTTGTGACAAATACCCCATCGATATTTGACACTTTTGTGTCGCCTATAGAATTCTAATTTTTTTTATTCACAAATTTCTCAAACTACAACTAATTAGGATAAAATTTTGTATCGTTGATTACGTGACTAGAGAAATTCTAAACATCAAAATGGCGCCGCTGCCCGGGAGTGGTGTCACGTGAAAATGTAGTTAATCAGAGTTTTTGTTTTTAGTAGCTTTAGTTTTACTAATCTTAGTTGTAGTTCTGTTTTGTTTGTCTGAAGATTAAAGAAGGGAAACAAGAATGGATAATCACTATAGGTATCACACAAATCATCCTCTCTTGAAACTACTGAACCTCAGGGATTCTCTAGTGACGTTCAAACAAGTAGGGGAGGAGACAATTCCAGAAGTGTGGCTGCGGTTCAAGGAAATATTGTTAACATGCCCATCTCATGGTATGCTTGATAAGACGCTGCTGAATTGCTTCTATAGGGGTCTCGAACCCGAAAACAAAAGCATAACTGAGCACCTTTTCGAGGGCATAATGATCAACCAACCCTACGAAGTTGTTGTAACAATACTTGACAATATGGTCGAAGCCAACAAAGAAACTCAAAGGAAATACGAATGGGACAAACTGGTGGCTCAAGTAAATGTTTTATTTAAACGGGTGATTGGATTGGAAGAACAAGCTAGGGAGAAGGAGAAGGACTTCTCCCTTTGAGAGCGCAAACATGGAAATAAGCATGGGGTGTGCAAAAAGATGATGCCCTTTCAATCATTCAACAAAAACTTGAAGAACATGACAAGAAGTTGAATGACATGAAAGACAACATTGAAATGCTAAATGAAACAACCACCGCAAACTCCATGACGATTCAACTGCAAGATGCTCAGATAAGCCATTTGATGACAGGTCAATACCCACCATTCACCGAGGACTCACTTAACTACACCATGGGTGAATCCAAGGATAACGAGTAAATATTGACTTGCGTCGTGCCACAACATTAACTAAGGCGCTATTTGGGAGGCAACCCAAAACCTTTTGTTATCTTTTATTTGTGTATCGGTAGAATAAGGGTGTGTTGGTTTTACATATTTCAGTGTGGAAGGTGCTCTAAAAAATGCAAGGGGATGATCAACAGGTCCAGTTGGTGAATCGCCGAGACACTCAACGCCCCAGATTTTGTCCGCCAACTGACTTTAGATGTCTTCAAATTAGGTCCTGTAAAACTCGACGGTCAATAGAAATTATTGGCGAATCGCTAATAATGTTGGTGATCTCGATGACGACCGCCATTGGGATTCCCACATAAATTGAAGATTTTGATTAATTCGGCGAGCTGATGTAGCCATTGGCGGATCGCCGATTCTTTCGGCGATCTCGATTAAGGCCATTGTTGAACCCCTAAGATCTCTAAAGAGCTCTGTGAATTCAGCAAAATAAGCCACTTGGCGACCTGCCAAACAATTCGGCGATCACGATTGAGAACACTAGATGCGCATGAACCAGATAGCGTTTGACAATGGGTTTTATCTATAAACTTATGTACTTTTATCTATTCGCAGTTCCCTAATGAGATAGTCAATAAAATTTGATACGCTCAAATTACACCTCTCTAAAGAAGCATAAGCGGTCGTTATCAAGTAAAGAACCCAACTTGTAGGTTGGGGTCGATCCCACGAGGAAAATGGTTTAGACTTTACTTTAACCAACAATTATATTCAATTAGTCA
>JAJOOS010020887.1:0-19476 GCA_029582725.1 Solanum chiquidenum | reverse complement strand
TCTTTAGTTTGAGATAATTGCTCAAAGTTTATCCCAAAGGCTCTCTTGGAATCGATGTTCCCTTTACTGAAAACTAGCCCAAAGGCTCTTTTGGAAATCATAGTTCCTTTCTTGCTCAAATGTGAAAACATTTATAAACTTCTTTGGAAATACTTAGTTCCCTAATAACTTTTGAGAAATGAACTCAACTCTTTACTCTTTACTTTACTTGAAACTTGAGCCTTAAAACGAAGTTAAAACGTTTAATAAAGACTCTAGAAAACTTTAAGAAACTTTAATTTGACTTGCTTCTTAACTTCTAGACTTGACTTTCAACTTCTTTGACTTTGATCTTAACTTTCCTTGAATTGGATTATGGATTCAAGGTTCATGATCTCATGTTTATGGATGATTTCATGATGTTTAGATATACCTTAGAGTGTTGGAATCAACAAGAAAACATAGGTACATTGCTAAGGAACACATACAAAAAGGTGGGGAACAAAAGGGGAGAACTGGCGTCTCTGGCGCTCTGAGAGGAGCGAGTGCCAGCCCTCAAACTTCAGAGGGCTTCCTGTGCCGCTCTGGCTAGTGCGACGTGCCAGAATCCAAAGTTCAGAGGAACTTTTGTGGCGCTCTGGCAGGCGCGGCGCCCCAAGCCTTTGCCCAGAAAATCCTCGATTTCTCTCCGTTTTTCATCTCTAAACCCTCCTAACTTCAATGATTCCTCCCCCAAACACTTAGGATCAATAGTACCCTCAACATACAACAGATTTAACTCGAAAATCCATTCGGAAACACGAATCAAATCAACAAGAAACTTCAACAATACAACCAATCAAGAACATAACGATATCCTTCAAGAACTTCACTTTTTAACATGTGAACAACCCAAAATCGCTGAATTGAAAATAAGTTGGTGTGTGGGTGAACTAACCCATCACTAAAAGATCTCACATACCTTAATAGGGATCACCCCCGATGAATTCCACTCGCAAGCTTGGATGATCTTGACGAATTCTTGCCTTTCTCTTTCCTTTCTCTCTTCTCCAAGCCCTAACTGTTCTTTAATTTTCCAAAACTGATTTGGGTCATGTTTTTACCCCAATAAATCCCTAAAAACGAATAAGGAAATTACTTAGAGAAAAGACTACTTTGCCCTTCCCTAAATCAGGATTGGAACCTTCCTCAATCCAACAGCCCAACTTCCAAAATGCATATCTCACTCATACGATGTCAAAACCGTTTAAACTTGGCGGAGTTGGAAAGATCTTCCCAAGGGATTTCCATCCATATCAATAAATACTCCTAACTCATCGTGATATAAGAGTTATGGTCGTTTGAAAATGACCAAAACTCACTTTCTTAACTTAGACATAATTTTTCAGATTTCCTTAATCTTTCCAAAAATCAATATTTTCAGATTTTTAACACTTTCCAGGCGTTTCTAGGTGCGAGATGCTAAAATATCTCCCCCTTGGGAACATTCGTCCTCGAATGAGATTTATTTCACTACTCTAAGTGTAGCAACAACAAGTTCAACACTCAGCAAGCAAAAACAAGTAACAACATGCCTACTCATAATTTAGATAGTACTAAGAAGAGAATTAGTACCTTGATCTGCAATTTCTCTGGATTCAAAGAGATGTGGATATCTCTTCTTCATATCCTCTTCAGCTTCCCAAGTAGCTTTTTCAACAAATTGGTTCCTCCAAAGGACTTTGACTGATGCAACTTCTTTTGTCCTCAACTTGTGAATTTGGCGGTTTAAAATCTGGACCGGAATCTCCTCATAAGATAAGTTATCCTTAATCCCAAAATTTTCAGTTTGCACTATCAATGAAGGATCTCCCATGCACTTCTTCAACATGGAGATGTGGAATACAGGATGAACCGCTGCTAATTCCTGTGATACCTCCAACTCATAAGCTACATTACCAATCCTCTTGGCTAAGCGATAAGGTCCAATATACCGGGGACTAAGTTTCCCTTTCTTACCAAATCTCATAACACCCTTCATGGGTGAAACTTTCAAATATACCCAATCATCTACTTCGAACTCTAACGCCCTTCTCCTAACATCAGTGTAGGATTTCTGACGACTCTGTGTTGTTTTCAATCTCTCTTGGATTACTTTCACCTTCTCCATAGCTTGATGAACTAAATGTGGTCCTATCAACCCTGCTTCACCCACTTCGAACCATCCAATAGGAGATCTGCATCTTCTCCCATAAAGAGCTTTATATGGAGCCATTTGGATTCTAGAGTGGTAACTGTTGTTGTAAGCAAACTCAATGAGAGGTAGGTGATCATCCCAATTTCCATTGAAATCAATCACACAAGCCCTCAACATATACTCTAAGGTCTGAATAGTGCGCTCTGCTTGCCCATCTGTATGAGGATGAAAAGCGGTACTTAAATTCACCTTCGAACCCAAACCTTTCTGGAAAGATTTCCAGAACTGAGCAGTAAATTGTGCACCTCTATCTGAAATAATCGAGACCGGAACTCCATGGAGTCTTACCACTTCTTGAATATATAGCTTAACATAATCTTCTGCTGAATGGGTAGTCTTTACCGACAAAAAGTGGGCTGATTTTGTCATTTTGTTGATAATCACCCAAATAGAATCATGTTGTATGCGAGACCTTGGAAAACCTGTGATGAAATCCATATTAATCATCTCCCACTTCCATTCTAGAAAATCTTTGCGCCAAACCACTAGGCCTTTGATGCTCAATTTTCACTTGTTGGCAATTTGGACACTTAGCGACAAATTCAGCAATGTCCTTCTTCATGCCATTCCACCAATAAACCTCTCTCAAGTCACGATACATCTTTGTGGAGCCCGGATGAATGGAATATATGGAGTTATGAGCTTCCTCCATGATTCTCCCTTGGAGTTCATCTACCATTCGTACACATAATCTACCTTGGTATTTCAACACACCATCTCCCCTTTGTTCAAAAGCTAATACTCTTTGCTTTTGAACATTTGCCTTCAAGTCGAGCAAAATGGGGTCTTGGTCTTGCTTTTCCTTCACTTCTGACACTAGTGATGATTCAGCCCCGTTCGTCACCACTATTCCTCCTTCTGTGGAATTCATAAGTCTGACTCCCAGGCGTACAAGTATGTGCACATCTTTGTCTAATTCCTTCTTTTCTTCCTCAACATGGGTGGTACTACCCATAGATAACATGTTTAAAGCATCAGCAACCACATTAGCCTTACCTAGTGGTAAAGAATACTCATGTCATAATCCTTGAGTAAGTCCAACCACCTCCTCTGTCTGAGATTGAGCTCCTTCTGAGTGAACACATATTGCAAGCTCTTGTGATTAGTGAATATATCAACATGAACACCATACAAGTAGTGTCGCCAAATCTTCAAGGCAAAAACTACAGCAGCCAACTCTAAGTCATGGGTTTGATAATTCTTCTCATGAACCTTCAACTGTCTGGAGGCATAAGCTATCACCTTTCCATTCTGCATTAACACACAACCCAAACCAACTCTGGATGCGTCACAATACACCACAAAACCTTGAGTACCCTCTGGTAAGGTTAAACCTGGGGCACTAGTCAACATTTTCTTCAATTCCAGAAAGCTTTTCTTACAAGCTTCGGACCATTAAAACTTCGTTATTTTCTGAGTCAACTTCGTCAAAGGAGACGAAATAGACGAGAACCCCTCTACAAACCTTCTATAGTAGCCCGCTAAACTCAAGAAACTCCTAATATCCGTTGGAGATGTGGGTCTAGGCCAATTCTGCACTGCCTCAATTTTCTGAGTATCCACTCTAATTCCATCATCGGAAACTATGTGGCCCAAGAACGCCACAGACTCAAGACAAAACTCACACTTCGATAACTTGGCATACAACTCCTTATCTTTCAAAGTCTGAAGAACTATTCTAAGGTGACTAGCATGATCTTCTTCATTCCTTGAATAGATTAGTATGTCATCAATGAAGACGATAACAAACATATCTAAATAAGGTTTGAAGACTTTGTTCATAAGATCCATGAACACTGCTGGTGCATTGGTCAAACCAAAGGACATGACCAAGAACTAATAATGACCATATCTAGTCTTGAATGCTGTCTTTGGAATGTCACATTCCCTAACTTTCAACTGATGGTAGCCTGATCTGAGGTCAATTTTTGAAAAGCAGGTGGCACCCTAAAGTTGATCAAATAAATCATCTATCATTGGAAGAGGATACTTATTCTTAATGGTAACCTTATTTAATTGACGGTAATATATACACATCCTAAGGGAACCATCTTTATTTCTTACAAATAAGATCAGAGCGCCCCAAGGTGAGACACTTGATTGAATGAAACCTTTATCTAGGAGATCTTTCATCTTATCTTTCAACTCTTTCAACTCTGATGGTGCCATTTTGTATGGCAGAATAGAGATAGGACGAGTATCTGGAATGATCTCTATGCCGAAGTCTATTTCTCTCTCAGGAGGGACTCCGGGTAGATCATTAGGAAAAACATCTGGAAACTCTCTTACTATAGGAACTGACTGAATGGGGGTACCTCAACACTTGAGTCATTAACTGGGACTAAGTGATAGATACAACCCTTCGAAACTAACTTTCTCGTCTTAAGGTATGAAATGAAATGACCCTTAGGCACTGCAGAACTACTACTCCACTCTATGACTGGCTCATTAGGAATCTGAAACTTGACAACTCGAGTTTTGCAATCTATAGAGGCATAGCAGGCATGAAGCCAGTCCATACCTAGAATGACATCAAAATCTACCATGTCTAGCTCAACTAGATCAGCCATGGTGTCTTTGTGATTGATGGAAACAGGACAATCACGATAGACTATTTCTTCTAGAATAGACTCTCCAACAGGTGTGGAAACACAAAAGGGTTCACAAAGTTTCTCAGGAAGAATCTCAAACTTATTTGCAACATAAGGAGTTACAAAAGGCAAACTTACTCCTAGGTCTAGCAAAGCATAAACGTCAAAAGTAAAGACTTTGATCATACCAGTGACAACGTCTGGAGAGTTCTATTTCTCATGGCGACTGGTGATTGCATAGAGGTGGTTTGCTCCTCCGCTAGTACTATAAGTAGCTCCTCTAGGTGCAGCCCTATCTGGTGGCGCAACTGATGAAAATTGGGATCTACTGCCCGAATTTCCACTACCTTGCCTGTTCTTAGGGCACTCCTTCATGAAGTGACCCTCTTAACCACACTTAAAACAACTTGTTTGTCCATCATGACATTTACCTGGGTGGGTTCTACCACACATAGCACATGCAGGAGTCAAACTACCTCCTTGTGCCACACTACCTTGGGACTGTACTGGTCTAACCCTGAAGTTCTGTGAATTTCTGGCCATTATACTGACCTCTGTTTCTGGGTGCAGGTGCACTAGCAGATGATGGTGCTGGTCCCTTTTGCTTCTGAAAGGACGAGCGATTCACATAGCCCTTCTACTGCCCAGACTCATTCCCAGTCTTAGATTTCTTGCTTCTATACTCTTCTCTGTCTCTCAACTTCTCCTCCTCAACCTGCTGCACATAAACCATCAACCCGGAGATGTCCATGTCATCTATCAGCATTACAACCCTGCCCTCATTGCTTGATGAATGACCCAAACCAGCAACAAACAAGCTCATTTTGCTCCTCATGCCCTTAACCATTTCAGGAGCATAGCGGGACAGCTGGGTGAACTTCAACCCATACTCATGCACACTCAAGGAATCCTGTTTCAGTGTAAGAAATTCTCGTACCTTAGCCTCCTTCAATTCTCGGGGAAAGAAACACCCCAAGAAGGCTTCTTCGAAACAAGCCCAACTAGCAGGTGGTGCATTCTCAGGTCTACCCCCACCCCTTCCACTGATCGAACCATGTTCTAGCAACATCCTTCAGTTGATATGCAGCTAGTTCAACCCTTCCAGCGTCAGCAACATGCATCACCTCAAAAACCTTTTTCAGTTCCTCAACAAAATTTTCTGGATCCTCAGTAGTGACCGAACCAGTGAAACATAGAGGACTCATTCTCACGAATTCGCGAATCCTCGAAGTATCAGCCTCATCTTGCCTTGGTCCTCTTGGCTGCCCAACCTGGTTAGCCACAGCTTGGCTCAGCATCCGGATAGCCTCACAAAATTTGGCATTAGTGTCCTCGCCTTGAGGTTGCACATTTGGTGCATTATATACCCCTTGCTCTTGTGGTTCAACATTTCTCCTAGCTGGACGACCTCATGCTGCTCTTCGTGGAGGCATGGTTATCTGAAACACGTACAAGCATGAATTAGAGGGAACTTTTAGAGATAAACTATAACGCACGAGATGGATATGAAGGAAGTGGAGAATTTCCTAAATGTTGTAGCCTTCTAATTATAGATGTGGCACGCTTCACACCGATAACTAGGACTCTACAAACACGGCTTCATAGAATCCCTCACACTCTTGAACTCTGTGCTCTCATACCAAGTTTGTCACTCCCCGAGCCTACACCCTGGACGTGGCCGGCACTCGGAAACCGTTGCTGGCCCCAAGCGAACCCTTGGCCTGGCTACTTAACTCAGCGAAATACTTAACTCAACACAATATAAGTTCACAAAAAACTTAAATGATAAATCTGGCCAAAATGGCAACTTGTGTCTCAAAATAGAATATCTATAAATACATAGATGAGAGACTCAACTACTGTCTGTTTGTCTATGAAGCCTCTATAATACTGAGATGGATGTTGGGACAGACCCCACAACATCCTAATAAATAAAAACTAGGAAAGCAAATAAAAGAGTCCTCCGGAATGCAAGGAGGCTCACCACTGAATCTGGAGTGCTCGACTAGATCAACGGCGCGCTGGATGTTGATCTTGGTTACCTGCGTATGCATCATAATAAGATGCAGGCCAACTGGCATCAGTACATTGAATGTACGAGTATGCGAGTTGGAATGTTAAACAACAACTTAAGCTTAAAAGGAGTACAAAGGAACACTTACCTTGGCTCTGTTCAACTCATGAATAACTGAACTCAATATAAAGCAATAAGACACATGCAATATATAAAAATCTTGTAAAACAGTGTAAACAACTTAGTTCGTTAAAGATAAAGCAATAACAAACTCAACTTTACTTATATATAAAAGTAATATAACTTTAGTGAGAGATTCTTTAATCGACAACCACCACTATAAGCCCTAGTGATGATACAACGTTTTACCTCATGTTGCCCAAGGACCATTCTATACCTTGCCGTGATATAGGACCTTACTTAACTTAGTGGATCCACTAGCTTAACTTACGTGATCATATAAAAAGTATGACCCGTTAAATCTCATGATGGCTACATGGTTCTTATGGAGAGTTGAGTTAATATGAACTCGCGTCCCCAATGCGGTGCTCAATACGACTCCCAAAATATACTTTAGCTCATATGTGTTTTAAACACCTCTTTCTTTAGTTTGAGATAATTTCTCAAAGTTTAGCCCAAAGGCTCTCTTGGAATCGATGTTCCCTTTACTGAAAACTAGCCCAAAGGCTCTTTTGGAAATCATAGTTCCTTTCTTGCTCAAATGTGAAAATATTTATAAACTTCTTTGGAAATACTTAGTTCCCTAATAACTTTTGAGAAATGAACTCAACTCTTTACTCTTTACTTTACTTGAAACTTGAGCCTTAAAACGAAGTTAAAACGTTTAATAAAGACTCTAGAAAACTTTAAGAAACTTTAATTTGACTTGCTTCTTAACTTCTAGACTTGACTTTCAACTTCTTTGACTTTGATCTTAACTTTCCTTGAATTGGATTATGGATTCAAAGTTCATGATCTCATGTTTATGGATGATTTCATGATGTTTAGATGTACCTTAGAGTGTTGGAATCAACAAGAAAACATAGGTACATTGCTAAGAAACACATACGAAAAGGTGGGGAACGAATGGGGAGAACTGGCGTCCCTGACGCTCTGAGAGGCGCGGGGTACCAGCCCTCAAACTTCAGAGGGCTTCCTGTGGCGCTCTGGCTGGCGCGACGTGCCAGAATCCAAAGTTCAGAGGAACTTTTGTGGCGCTCTGGCAGGCGCGGCGCCCCAAGCCTTTGCCCAGAAAATCCTCGATTTCTCTCCGTTTTTCATCTCTAAACCCTCTAAACTTCAATGATTCCTCCCCCAAACACTTAGGATCAATAGTACCCTCAACATACAACATATTTAACTTAAAAATTCATTCGTAAACACGAATCAAATCAACAAGAAACTTCAACAACACAACTAATCAAGAACTTAACGATGCCCTTCAAGAACTTCACTTTTTAACATGTGAATAACCCAAAATCGCTAAATTGAAAATAAGTTGGTGTGTGGGTGAACTAATCCATCACTAAAAGATCTCACATACCTTTATAAGGATCACCCCCGACGAATTCCACTCGCAAGCTTGGATGATTTTGACGAATTCTTGCCTTTCTCTCCCGTTCTTTCTTCCTTTCTCTCTTCTCTAAGTCCTAAGCGTTCTTTAATTTTCCAAAACTGATTTAGGTCATGTTTTTACCCCAATAAATCCCTAAAAACGAATTAGAAAATTAATTAGAGAAAAAACTACTTTGCCCTTCCCTAAATCTAGATTGGGACCTTCCTCAATCCAACAACCCAACTTCCGAAATGCATATCTCACTCATACGATGTCGAAACCGTGCAAACTTGGCGGCGTTGGAAAGATCTTCCCAATGGATTTCCATCCATATCAAGAACTACTCCTAACTCATCCTGAGCTAAGAGTTATGGTCGTTTGAAAATGACCAAAATTCACTTTCTTAAATTAGACATAATTTTTCAGATTTCCTTTATCTTTCCAAAAATCAATATTTTCAGATTTTTAACTCTTTCTAGTCGTTTCTAGGTGCGAGATGTTACACTTTCAAATAAAAAATAAAAAATAAAAATTGGTATCATTGATTTTTAGTGAGATGAAATATTAAATTTATAAAAAATATTCATCCTAAAATTTGTGGTAATCTTCCAACACCGTATTAGATTGATAAATATTTATGATAGTTATTTTTCTATTAAACAAACAACTGAAAATATAATTTTAGTTCTTTTTTTCTTTCAAATAAAATAAAATAAAAAATGATATCATAGATTTCTAGTGAGATTAAATATTAATTATATATAATTTAAAAATATTCATCCTAAAATTTATGATAATGTTCCAACGCCTTTTTAGATTGATATTATTCATAATAATTTATTAAACCTAAAAACAGAGTAATTATTTAACAATAAATTTCATTCTAGTATCATTTGTCCTTTTTTATATTATTATAATTTTTAATTTGTGTATATATATTTTTAAGAAAATATTCCTCGAGGACTCCTAATTTTAAAAATCCTTAGATTTCAATAAAAAAAAATTCCAATTAAATTATATAAAAAACATTCAAGTTTGCATATTTCCAAGTAAATCCCTCAAAAATCTCAAATCAAATTCACAACAATAAAATCCCCATGTAATTCTTCAAGTAAGAAAATTTCCAAGTAAATTTCCAACAAAATTCATGGAACATGAATCCCCAGTTAATACCACATAAAAATATATTTCCAGATAAATTCCCAAGTAATAATTTCTAGTTAAATTTGCAAATAAGTTTATCTAGGAATTTTCTTGGTAGGACATAAAAACAAATCCTTTTTTCATTACTTTTAAATTTACCTATGAAAATGCTACTTGCAAATTATTTGCCCCAAATAATTCCCATGTAACAATTTTGTGAAAACGACGCCAAATTTACCTACCAATTTTTCTCGAAAATAATTTTTCGTAGGTAAAAAAAGTCTATATTGAAGGATTAAAATGAAACATAGTTAAAATAAAGTGTCAAAATAAAAATTGATAGCAAATTAGAGAGATTGTCTATGAATTTGGCCTTTTAAAATTTTTCATCTCTAATTATGTTTTGACGTAGCCAAAGTGTCCTATCAATTTGATATTGACTACCCCTTTGTTCCTAATTACTTGTCCATTATTTTTTCACTAATTTCTAGTTCATTTTGACAAATCAAGAAAGAATAAAAAAAAATTACTTATTATACCCTCAATTAATTACTTTGAAAAAAGTAAAACTTCTTGAAAATCCTAAGTTTTTAATTCATCCACTTCATATTTAATAAGAGTAAAATGATATATTTACTATGTCAATCATTGTTTTCTTAATAAATGTATCGATTTAAAAATGTACAAGTAATTGAAGACAGATGTATTAGTTTATTTATTTCATACATATATATTGGATGAGAGAAGAAGTCACCATCTAATATAAATGAGATAAGAATTGGTTGAGAAAAAGACAAAATTAAAAATATATATATAATTTGCATACGATGATAACAATAGAAGATGTATGAGATAGTTTTTCTGTTACGAAGAAAAGATAAATGGGGATCAGGGCTACATCATCCAAACCACTCTTCTGCTACTCAAAACTTCTCTGCATTTCTGTCATCTACCTTTTCACCTCTCTCTTTTTAGTTCTTTACACTTCTTTTATTTCTCCAACAAATTGTCTATTCAGATATTCCCCTAATGATCCTATTCAAACACCTCTATTCCTTTACAATTCTTCTTATGGTGAACATAAACATGCCCTTCCTACTTTTCGTTCGTCTTGTAATTCCCCTGTTTATTTCTCAGGTAAATATAAAATTAGATTATCATTTTCGAATTCGTTCATCATCTTTTTGTTGTTTTGAGTAATGTGATTCTTGTTTGATAGATTATTGGAATGCTTTGAAGGAAATGAATGAATTCAGTGAGAATTCTACGTTTCTTGGTTCGCGAAACTTGAGGTATATTCAGGGGAATGCTCATAGTTTTGGTGGGAATTTCAGTATCAAGAAGAGGTTTTCTTATTTTGATCATCGTCGTCATGATGGAATTGAAGTTCCTTGTGGATTCTTCAAACGTTTTCCTATCACTAAATTTGGTTCGTGATCTGTTTACTCAATTACACAAGATTTGCAATTTTTGATCTATGAAACTAGAGATATACATTTTTTTTACCCTTTTGTGAATTCTGATTGTGGCTGTTGAAAGATGTAAATTCTTACTACTATATATGCGAATTTATTCTGGAATAATATCATCATTATACAATTACTAGGGGTAAAAAATGAATCTTGGAGGTGTTCCCTAGTAAAAAAATCAAGAAATTTTAGAGCACCGGCTGATAGCAACCCGTTCCTCTACCTTTCTCTACTTAAATATATACCATACTTTCATTTCCAATGGTATTTGAACTAGTGACGTATGTCAATCCACGTATCACGCGATACGCTTTTACTACTAGACCAAAGAGGCAAAACATAGAGGTGTTTTTTTTTTTGGTTTCCCATTCGGTGTTCGGTACTCACATTGGAGTCCGACTAAATCCGGATTTCTCGCCGGGAAGTCCCATTGGGGGTAAATCACTCCCTAACAAAGGCGACTCCATACCTAAGGGGGTTCGAACCCAAGACCTCTTGGTTAAGGAGGAAGGAGTACTTACCACTCAACCACAACTCTTGTTGGTAAAACTTAGAGGTGTTATTTTGATGCTTTTAGTTTATGTTTAATTTTTATAAATTTTTTGAAATTTTCAGATAGGATTGCCATGGAAAATTGCAAGGGAATAGTGGTTATTTCAGCAATATTCAATGATCATGACAAAATCAGGCAACCAAAGGGACTTGGTAAAGATACACCCTACTCAGTATGCTTTTATATGTTTGTTGATGATGTGACACTCAAGGGACTTCAATATCACAACTTAATTTCAACAACAACATCAGAGGAGAATGCAGTGGGAGTGTGGAGAATTGTGAAGGTTGAGAAAGAACATTTGTATGAGAATTCAGCAATGAATGGAGTTATTCCCAAATATTTAGTTCATAGGTTTTTCCCAAATTCTAAATATAGCATTTGGATAGATGCTAAAATACAGCTAGTTGTTGATCCATTCTTGTTGATTCACTCACTTGTTGTTATGGAAGATGTTGATATGGCTATTTCAAGACATCCTTTTTATGTCCATACAATGGAAGAAGCCATGGCAACTGCTAGATGGAAGAAATGGTGGGATGTTGATGGATTGATGAAACAAATGGAAACATATTGTGACAATGGCTTGCAACCATGGTCTCCAGAAAAGCCTTACCCTTCAGGTATTCATCTCGTAGTTTCTTGTCCTTCGATTTTTGTTATTATATGTTGTTTCTCATACGTTGATTATCGTAATATATCGGTTTGTTATGCTTTCACTTTCATTATTTCTTTTTCTGGACTACTTTGCATAGTTATTCCTTGAGCCGAGGATTTGAAAATAAACAATCTCTTCACCTCTGAGGTAGGGGTAAGGTCTACGTACATCATATTTTCCTCAGACCCTACTTTGTGAGACTACACTAGGAATGTTGTTGTTGTTGTTGAAATGAGATAGAACTCCAAATATTACGTACACACCACCCTTTCCGGATTCTTACTTGTAGAATTACACTGAATATATCGTTATTATTGTTATAGTTATTAAAAAACATGATACTTTTCTAGTTTGGAAACAGTTCAACTTCAAATTTCATATTTATCCTTAATAACATATTTTCATAGTCATATGGAATTTAATAGTATGTTTAACGTCATAAAATTTCAAGAAAACTTTTTCTTTTTTAAATTTTGTGTCCGTTAAATATAATCACATAAATTGAAATTGAGCGAGTAAAGATGTACGAATTTGCACTAATTGTCCAAGCTAAGTCCGGCATATCTTAATGAGGATTACAAGTGGGGAAGTTGAATAATACATATTTTTGGAAAAGCATGAGTTGTATGTGAAAGCATGAGTTGTCTGTGATACTTGGAGTTATATAACATTAACTAAGACATATTCCTCGTCTCCAACAAGAAAAAGGGAAAGTAAATAAAGTATTCTTGTTAGGTGAACATCCATATTTTTTATTTAAAGTCAATTCACATATTCAAATAGTTAATCCACTTTTAAGAAACAAGGTAGCAGTATTATTTAAGGTGTCGTTTGGTTGGCTGCATTATAAGAAGTTGCCATGTATTATGTATATGATTATTTAGTTCTATGTTTGGTAGGAATTTGGGCCTATGTATAACTAATTTATGGATTAGTTAAATATCCTACATAGTATTATAGGATGTATTACTAATACCTTTCAAATCATTTTAATTTTTTTGATTTTATGTTTTATTTTTGTACTAGTAAATTTATTTAAATAAATTAGCTTACAAATCATTTAGAAAGAGTTGTATGTTACTAAATAAATCTAATACAAATCAATACAAATTTAAAATGTGAGTTGTTTAACATTTACTAATGAAAAAGACAAATATATCACTACATGACGTTTGTGATCATAATTGAATGTTATATATATATATATATATATATATATATATATATGATTTTCTAATTATTTATATTTTGAACAATTTTAAAAATAACATTACAACTTGCAATTTGTATGTCATCAATTATTTGTATGATGGAACCATACTTGATGTGACTTTATTAAGAAGACAATTATTTATCTTCAAATAATTCAAGTGAAAAAATAGCAAACATGACAACAAAATTGTTCTTTTCATAGCTAGGTAGAATGCCATAAAAAATAATATTGTCCAGTGATTATCTATTTTGATCAAATTACAGAATAATTCAAGGATATAATTGGAAAGAAACTTTTTATAGAGTTTTAGTCCAAACATAAAATGAGGTGGGAAATAATGAACCAAATACTTGATAAAAATAAATTATGCATTACTAATCATTGCACTATTAATCCCTACATTACTAATCCATGTGTTACTAGTCCCTGCATTGTTAATATTTGTATCAAACGATCCCTAGTGTTAAACTCTCCCAATAGTATCTAGAAAGAAACAAAATTTGAGGTATATATTATATTTATTATAAATAAGTGAAGTACAATGGATTGTCACATTATGAGCAAAATATCAACATCAATGATTTTTGAATAGATATACTGGATTATTGTCACTTTTCTTTCTTTTGAAGATAGCTTAATGGTAGGGCCATTTCGTAACCTCTAACCTAATTTTCTCTTTCTCATAGTCACTATTCTATAAAGATTGATGAATTTTCTATTTAGATTGCTTCTTTAAGGGTATTCCTAATGAAGAGTGTCTCATTTTGATCATTGTACAAAGAAAAATGTCTTAGTTTAACATGCTAGGGTGTGACCTCGTGGTTAGAAATTATGAGCTCTTAGGTTTGAATTTCAGCAGAGACGAAAACATTAGGTGATATCTTAATTTTTATCTGTCATGGCCTTAATGAACATATTCACTGGTACGTTTTACGTTGTTGGTTGAAAGCAGGTATCCCGTAAATAATTTTATAGAAAACCTTCTTTTATGTTTTGTTTTTCCCCCATGGTTCTTGCAGATGTACCAGATAGTGCAATAATCTTGAGGAAACATAGTGTGGCAACCAATTTATTCTCGTGCCTCTTATTTAATGAACTTGAAGGATTTAATCCAAGGGACCAATTGCCCTTTGCTTATGTGAGGGACTTAATGGACCCAAAACTAAAGTTGAACATGTTTGATGTTGAAGTATTTGAACAAGTGGCAGTTGAGTATAGGCACAGCCTTAAAAATGATGGGGTCAGTAATCCAAAAGTGATGCCCAAAAAGACAAAGAGGGCAAGTTCTAAATTCCTTCTGAATGGGACTAGTAGCAAGTGTGATGGCTACCTTTTGAAAATGTGGGGTGAATCCCAAGATTGATTTCATGTATTTTTTAAAGAGTTCACTTTATATACACTGACCATAAGAATTTTTTCAACATCAAGTTAGCAAGCGTTTGATCATAAATTTTAAAATTTTATTTTCTGATATTAATTTAACCATATAGTAAGAGTTTATTTTTTATACACTGATGTTGTATACAAATTTTATAACATTAAGTTAGCTAGCGTTTGGCTATAGATTTTGAAAATATATCTTCAAATATTAACTTGGCCGTGTAATTTGAAGTAATTTTAAAAATTCGAGCTTCAAATAGTTTTAAATTACCAAAAACAAGGTCAGACTAGTTTTGAGCCCCTTTTTAGGTTTTTGGAATTTTTGCTAATAAAGTTCCAAATTTATTCAAGTAAGATGCATGTCAAAACAAAACTTCAAATTTCAAAAATCACAACTTCAAAAACTCGTATTTTCAACTCTCAACTTTGAAGTCTATGGCTAAAGGAGAGATTAGTTGTTCCCTCCATTTTATTTTACTTTAACTTTATGCTAATAATAATGTTTTCTTTTTTTACTTATTTATTTTAGCAAATTCAATTTTATTTTATTTTTATCATTTTTAATACTATCCTTATAATCAAATAACTACATAAAGTATTACTCTTCTATTTTAAAATACTTGTAATTCTTACTGAATATTCGTCTCAAAATACTTGTCATTTTAGAGCTTCAAAACAAAATTAATTGTTTTTTCCCATTTTACTTTTAGTAGTAATTGTTCTTGAAAACTACAAACACCTCAATTATGCACATAAATAAAGTAAATACTCAATAAAAGCAAGTAAATCTTAATTACGATATAAAGTATTATAGTCAAATACACCTCCTAATTAATATTTTCTTATAAGGGAGTATAAATGAAAAATGCGACAAATATTTTGGGATAGACGGAATAATGGTTAAATTTAATTTTTAAAGTATATTTAATAAATTTAATTTAGTAAAATAACCCTATAACTATTAAATTCCCGTACCTAAAAAATATTAATCAAAACAAGAAAAACAGGGACAGTAATAAAATTTTAATTACAATAATTTATGCGGCACACCACTTGGAGACGAATATGCTTTTGTATGCGGAACACGAAGACTTCTTTGCATCCGCACCAAGTTTACATTAGAATGATTATGCCTATACATGAAAACCATATGAAATGATCTCATTGCCATATGGAGTTATAATATAACTTTGGCATTTGAATATTGATCAAGAAAAAAATTGATGCATGAAACACATCCCCATGATCTTCAGGTTCAAAGTCCACTAAAATTAATTGAAGATTAAAATACACCTAAACTCATCATGTCAACTTAATAGACTAGTTCAAATACAATTAGACTTTATTCAAGTCATAAAATTTTAACTTAAACGTTAATTCAATTGTATTATTAATATTTTGACTTGGTAAACATATCATGGATTTAAAATTTTAGATTTTATTGTAAATAATTTTTCTTATTTTATTCTCTAACCCATTTTTAGATAGATAAAATCAAGAAAATGCTATTTTACTTTTTCACATTTTGTCCGCTACTATTCACATTACTTTATTCTTTTTAATTTATTTTGCACTCTCTTCCTTTAAATCTTTGATAAGTTAGAGTAATATTAATATGTTGATTCGCTCAAATTATGGCTGTCAATGAAGTGTAAAGCAGTTGTTGTGCAAATATAGAATCCAACAAGGTTGGGATCGAATCCCACAAAAAATATGTAGAGGTTACTACTCATAAGTGTAACCAGAACAAATAGTTTTTGTTTCTAAAATGATTGTGGAAAATAATGTTTAAAAGAGTTGATTTTGTTATTGCTTAGACCCTAAATAGTTGATTATTTATCAATAAAAATGCAAAACTAAGATTGTGGATTCCCATCTTAGGTCGTAGCATTGATCTGACTGCTTCTATAAAATTCTAGCTAAGTACCCTTGGGGTGTAACGAATCAACTTTTTAAGTTACAATTAGGATCCTTCCGATCCATCTAGAAAATATCACTCTAAGTCCTCGCTTTTCTTGGGTGTTGCTTAAACAACTATTAACTTAAGTCTCAAATCATTTATCACGGTCATGTCTCAAATCCTTAGGAGGAACATGAATCTCAAATTTCTGTGATTAATTTTTTCCACTAATCTATACTTATATTCTAAGCAAGTAAAGAGTACATGCAAATTCTAATATAGGCCTTCATTAAAATTCATACAAAACAAAAGAACTAATCATACATTAAGAATTACCATCTAGAATTTTTATATACGCAACTATCTCATTGTTACTTTTCTTTTAGGACTCCACAACCCTAGTTATGAGGTTAGTTATCAATAGAAAATGTAAAAAATGAATGAAAAGTAAAATAGGACATGTTTACAATGATCAAGAGCAATAATCAATTGACTTTTTTCAAAAATCATTTTGCCTCGAGTTGTGGTTTGTGAACAACTGATGCGGCGCCGCATGTGGGCATGCGACTGCATCACTTCCTCCGTATTAGTATCAATTTCTGGTAACAAACGGTTCGCTTATTTCCAGCTCTTTTTTTCACCTTCTTACTTTAAATCAATCTAGCCACCTGTAAATCATGAAAACATATCTGTTGGGGATAAATCGCCATAATTGTTATCTTTTTCTATCTGAAATTGTATAATAATGCAATATTAATGACCAGATAAGCAGGTAGATTACCCAATTATCATATATTGGTGTATATAGCTCAAATTAAAGTAAATTACATTTGAAAATAAAATGAATAAATAAATATTCAGGCAAAGGCGCATATATCGTGCTCTGTTAAAAGAGATTCAAGTTCATAGCGGCATATACTACACCAATTCATAAATATAACTCTTGACTTGTCACCTCGATGATCAACAATCCTATAACATCGTATAACTCAAATAACGTCGGATTAATTGAATAGTCCAAAACTCCACCAAAAGAACACCTTCCTTAAATATAAACTTTCTCCCTTTTGATTAGTGAATAATTTGGAGGCTTAAAATAATTTTTCCAATACTCGATGATATAACAATCCTATAGCATCGTATAACCCAAATAACGTCGAATTAGTTGAAGAGTCCAAAACTCTACCAAAAGAACACATTCCTTAAATATAAACTTTTTCCGTTTTGATTAGTGAATAATTTGGAGGCTTAAAATAATTTTTCCAACACTTCTTTCACTACACTAACCCCAAATATAAACACAATATAATGCTATTCATCCACTTTCTTCTTACACAATGAAAAAAACATCCTTTATGTATGTGTATGATTTCTTTCACAAATAAATGTAAAGAATGTGGATAGTCATTTGAGGATTAGTGGGCAATTAGTGGTAGATCATGGAAAAAAGTGGTTACATAGTTACACAAATACCAACATTCCTGGGGCTTAGTGGGGCAAATTAATATAAAAATTCATAAATATCAACATTTTTGTCACGATCCAAGAATACCCCTAGTTGTAACAAGATGCTTAGAGTCACAAGTGACCCCAAGTTAACACATGGCGTGGCATGACACTAAGATGTATGTAAATAGCAACGAAAGATAACTGATGCAGAAGCTAAAACTGAGGTATGTAATAATGCATCTAAATCATAAAAACTTAATACTCCAATGGTGAGTTTCACAATCCAAGCTATCCCCTAGATGTGACATGGCGAATAGAGTCTTGAGAGACCCTAAACAATCCACTTGACATAAACATAAAACTATGAATGAAATAAAACAAGATATGAGTCTCAATCAACATCACTGATACCAAAAGAATAGAGTACAACTCATAAACAGAAATATCTAATGTCTGATATAAGCCTATAATATTATAGTACGTAGCTAGGAAAAACCCCTAGCTCACGGAATAGTCTGAAACCAAAAGACATGAAATTAAAGTAACATATGTGGCTAGCACTCGGAACGTGATTACTCTCCAATCTTCAAAGCTAAATCAAACCACTAGATACGAGCGTGTGGAGAAACGTCCGACCCTATATTATGAGACAATATAGGCATCCAAAATAGTATGTGTCAGTACATGAAATGTACCGAGTATGAGAGAACATAAATATGATAAATATGGAAGACGTGATAATGCATGACCAAGTATAAGATACCAATACATGATAAGGTAAAATCATAAGACATAAGACAATGCCAATGCAAATCTTTATAAAATCCTTTTCAATAGTATGTGTCAGTACATGAAATGTACCGAGTATGAGAGAACATAAATATGATAAATATGGAAGACGTGATAATGCATGACCAAGTATAAGATACCAATACATGATAAGGTAAAATCATAAGACATAAGACAATGCCAATGCAAATCTTTATAAAATCCTTTTCAATAGTATGTGTCAGTACATGAAATGTACCGAGTATGAGAGAACATAAATATGATAAATATGGAAGACGTGATAATGCATGACCAAGTATAAGATACCAATACATGATAAGGTAAAATCATAAGACATAAGACAATGCCAATGCAAATCTTTATAAAATCCTTTTCAATAGTATGTGTCAGTACATGAAATGTACCGAGTATGAGAGAACATAAATATGATAAATATGGAAGACGTGATAATGCATGACCAAGTATAAGATACCAATACATGATAAGGTAAAATCATAAGACATAAGACAATGCCAATGCAAATCTTTATAAAATCCTTTTCAATAGT